>DWEI01006322.1:0-10176 GCA_018245875.1 Mysoria ambigua | reverse complement strand
CCCTCAGAGTGAAACCATTACACGAATATGAAAGTTTTGTTTGGTAACAAAGTATAAGTGGTTAGGTTAATTTAATAGTAGAATAGTAAGAATGATAACATAAACGGAAAATTCTTTTCTTACAGCGTGTACTTGCCAAAAACAAAAATGCGTTTTAATTTCTGAAACAGATTTATCGGAATATTTTTTATAGATCCGAATCTTAAAGATGATTTAGTATTTTTTTGTCATGTTTATATAAACACAAGGTTACTAGAATAGAAAACGCCTAATTAACAGCGCCGGAATATTATGAATGAATGAATATATTTATACTCTAGGCATAAATACTCTTCAGTCTACCTGGGATATACATGTTAAAGAATTATTGACTAGTCATATCGTCCAGGAGATGTTCCAAAATCCTGAGAAGTTAGTCACAGGTACAGTACGAAGAGCTGTAGATTGAACTTATTGGCGCACTATTGGAAGATTCAACAGCGGAAGGAAATAGGCTGACGATAAAGAAACATATAAATACATACTTTAACGTAAACGTAAATGGTTATAGGTTCAATTCTCGGGTCGAGTACTACTAGATGATTCTAACATAAATTTTCTAATAGCAGTTCGGAAATTGAGTATGTGCCCAGTATAAAACAAAACGACCATCTATTCCATAATGGAACGTAATCGTAGTTGGTGAAACGTGGGGATGTACCTATCGCACATCTCTGCCGAGGCATTACAGGTCCGATGTACCGCAAATATGTTAAAAAGAGATAAAATTAATTGATTAATATACATATATGGTTTATATCTTTTTTAAGACGCCAACAATTAAAGACCGAGGTCATCGCAACAATTCGCTGTTACTCAATAACCGGTATTTCCGATGTGCACTGAATGATTCATTCATACGTTCATTTCATGAACGTGATGTATGAATAATTGGGAGTCGTTTGACGTGTTGCCAGAATTATATTTCATCTCTGGAGTATGTGAGATGTTTCATCAAGGTGATCTGCATAGTTTTATGAAGTAAATAAAATTAGCTACACGTTCAAAGGCAGAATAGTGTCGAAACAATATGATTTTTAGAGTATATTATCATCATTATTGTTATTATAATACATTCACGCGTAGCCTCTTTCAGTGTAGGCACAGATCAGTTGTTGCCAAATATCTCTGTAGCACAGGTCTGACATATATTTTCAGTCTAGTGATTACAATTTTTTTATAGATGATTAACATGCACAACTATTAAAATGTATATAATTTTGAATAAAATATGAAGTATTTTAAATAACAATGAGTATTTTTTATTCTAATATTGTCATCCTAATCAATAGAAAATATAAGAAGCGATTTTAAAGATTTAAAATACAGCTATAACAGTAATTTAATTTATCGACGCGGCGAAGCAATGGCAAAAACTGGTTATTGGTACGCCAATACGAGTGAAGCTTAACGCTACGTGCGTTTGAGAATTTAACTCAATACGCATAATACTCTACCTACCTATATTTATATTTCTATCTCATTTAGAGCCTGTGTAACTGGTGACACACAGGAGTATACGACACTCCGCTACCTGCCTTCTTGGGCATTACGCAAGTAATGTTACGTTTTCACTTAGAGCCTTTTATATTTTAAATTAGAGTACTGTTTGTAATTGTTAAAATTAAAAATTATTATTGTTATTATTATATTTTAACTATCCATACTATCCATCAGTTTAATTTTTTTTTGAATGATTGTACTTAATGTTATATCTCACCGATACAAAGTTTGTTTCTCAAAAAAAAATGCATATAATCCACATGTAAGGGCACATCGGCCTGCCGACCGTGACCTGATCGTAATGAATGCGCAAAATATTTGTATCATCGGGGATTTTGAATCTTTTTGTCTCTTATTATGGAAATTTAGTACACATTAAAGAGAATATGGATACTCTCTTGTATGTTATTAGCAACAATACAATTTCTCTTAACAATAAAATAAGTAATTTATGAGTATATGAATATTTTCTGTTCTTTGTGAAACGTTCTACATGGCCCCCAGCACGTTTGAATCAACTTTTACATACAGGTATAATTTCATATAATATATAATTTATATATTTGTTTAATAATTACTTCACTTTCGACAGCTTACATTATAATTTAAATGAAATTATGTAATTTTAATCAAATTATTAAAGAGTTTAAAAGATTGATGCGATCTGATTAATATCGGTGCTTAAAGGTATCTTATTTATCTTATTTATTTATCAGCGACTCAGCATCATGGTTCAGTCATTAAAGATAATGTGTCCTTAACTGCTATCTGTGTCTTGTAATAATACTTTTTCCAACTGCGTTCAAATAGATAGTGACGGTTATTATTATCCTGAAGCAATCAATCTTATTGTTATGTTATTATTAATTGTTGACGGAACATACATGGAAATAAATTTGAAATTGCACCTAGTTATTTTAAAAAATCCTTTATTATTCCTCATTTTAATCGATTAATAAAACTATATTACGTAAGCTAATTTAGTGATAACGTGATAAAATAATATAAAAATTATACACAATACTAAAAAATAATAGTATAATATAAAAATTGGAAAGCTTTGCGTAAATTAGATAGTTAGAAATTTCCCTCACAAAGGACCGTTAAATTTTTTGGACAACAAAAACGTAACTTCGCGCCTATAGTCCCCGAAGAGGTAGGCAGAGGTATTCTGCATTTCACGTTTCAATGATTACGTTTAAGTCCCACTATGGAATAGGTGGTGAGCCTAATAAAAAAACCCTTTTATAAAAACAGAATGCTTAAAACAATATAAATTTATTGTGATTGAAACCTATTATATATTTTTATATGCGTCAGTTCATCGTATTTAATCTTCGTTTACGTAAGTTCACGTCACGGCTATTATAATGATTTGTTTTGGGACAAAGCTTAAATTGTGTAAAACCCGAAGTCATAATGTGGTTACATTATGTATAATTTTACTAAATACTGTATTACACACGTTTTTCTGCTTCTATAGTCATTGCAAACGTACGAATGGTTATATTTTTTGGACTCATGCGCAAATGGAAATAGATGTCAATACTGCATAATGTAGTATTTAAGGATGCTACATTATTTATAACATTTAGCACGGTTTGAACGCTCGTAATCATTTAGGGGGGAGTGGGTATAAAAAGGAGGTCTCACGATCATTTTATATTAAAATACGACTAGTTCCATCGTAAAGAATGTTATGCGGTAAAAGAAGCATAAGATTATAGAAAAACCTCGTGTCATAGCTGAAAAGATAGAATTATTTAGTATTCTGAGCTAACTTCAAACCCGGTAAGATATAATGATAAAAATACTCTTATTATTCCTGATAACTCTATTCGTTTTTATAATTGGGCATTAATGCCCTTTTATCATAATTGGGTTCTATTTCCAAACAGTAGGAAAATAAAATATCGGGAAATTGTAACGGAAATTAATTTGCCTAAACCGACATAATAATATGAACAGTATAAACATTCGTTTTCCTTTAGTTATATTCGGCATTTTATATTTCTTTTTTATTACAGTACTCGTACATTATTTAGATCATAACTGTAATAATGTATATCACAGAGACAGACGATAATAATAATAATATCACATGAATGTTTTTAATTACGACGTCGGGAAAGTGCTGCTACGTATCCGTTCACCGTATTGAACTTACTCTATGAGCTTTTTCTACGTTCTTATTAAAGCCCAAACATATTACAGTGGACAAGTAAAATTTTGTATATATTTATATTGTTAGTAAAACAAAATAAACATAACCGAATACACAGATAATGAACGAACTGTTACTTACCTGCAACTGTTTTTTTATGACAGGGAAAACATCATTTCCTCGCGAAATCACAAGATAAAAACTGTTATCACATTTCTTTAGTTTGACACTAAAACACGGAAATTTTTATTACATGTATATATCATAACGTTGTTAAATTGAGAATATTGTTATATCAGCTAAATATTTATTGTTTTTTTTTATGCGAGCGAATGTATGAACGAATATTGTAGTTCACTGAGCGGATGGCGCGCGGCGCGTGCGTCCGGGCGCGGAGGCAACAAGCCAGAGCATCGAAGCCTCCGCCGCGACTCTATATAAACAACACGCGCCCTTACACCGCCGAAACAATACTTATGAATTACACCAATTACTCGTTCTAGTTAGGACGAGATTTCTGCCAGTTTCAACGGCGCCACCGCCGGAGCGCCCCTCGGACTTCACCAACGGACTTTGTATTTATTTTTAGTCCACAACGATTTTATTTACATTGGAGCAAATGTATGTATAACGCTTATACATATACAAACAACGATAAGTAAAAACGAAAGAGAAACAATTTGAAAATTAGCTACTAACATAATATAAAACTGTCAAAAATTACAACGAGCATTATTGAGATTTTTTGCCACTTAGTTTTTCATTTATATTTACTTTCAACAGTTATATACACATTAAAATTATTCATATATTTTTTGTACCAAGCGTATTGTAAGTTTTTAAAATTTTGAAAAATACTTTGACAGTACTGCCATATAGATATTAGTAACATATAGATGAGTCAAATGGTTATTATCTGTGGAAAATATAATTGCTAATGTATAAATTCATTAGAGTAACATATGACTAAACCATTTCAGTGATTGTGTTCGACAATTTAAAGTGAAAATACTTATTAACCGACTGTGAAAGATGTACCGTATTAATATCTTGATAAAGCATATAGGTACAGCTATAATTTAGACATAATTGGCTGGCGTTTTGATCTAATGATTTGTGAATCTTGTTTCTGAGCCGGCACTCGAGCCGGGATCCTGTGATGGGCAAAAGTGCTTTTTTTGTGTCCAAGGGTGGGTCGATTTAGCTCCACTTAACGGACACGTTAACAACGACGCTATCTTCAAAGTAAAAAAAACATTATATCACAAAATTTCGTCCTTAACGTACGTCAAAATATGAGCAATAGTTATCTGCGCTAATATATGCATTAGTTGACGGTATTTTATTCTCAAGTTGTTGAGCTAAACATTAAACATTATAATGGAGTCTCTTATGGTTTTAGGTATTTTTTGTGCCAAAAGTGGTAATTATCACTGGCAGCCCTGAAAACTTTGAGAAACCGTTTTTTTTTTATGACACATAGCTTAGAATTAGACGAACGTTAATTTAAAAGCGTTGTTTCAAAAAATAAATGCCTAGTTTGAAACAACTGGTCCTAAACGCACAAAAATAATGAGACTATATTGGTATGTAGTGTACATAGCCTTTTTCATTCGTAGTACAGACATAGTACCGTCTCGGCCTATCTTGTGATCAAATGGCCACATGTAAAAATAATTCGTTAAATATGTCCGATTGGGAGGTCCTCGGTTCAGTTCCTGGGTCGAACATTACAATTTTTTTCTAATTTAGATTTTCTAATAGTGACTCGGAGTCTGGATATGTGCTTGTTGTATGGCCATCGGTTGTACCCATACTTAAACGCAACTGGGGAAACATAGAAGTTGTCTACATTCCTCTGCCTACCTATTCAGGGATTACAGGCGTGATGTTGTATGTATTAAAATATGCACAATTGTAATGCTCAATATTGGATTGATTTACTGAATCTGAATCAAATGTAAAAAACTTACTCAACTCACTGGTAAATAATGCAATATACACTACATTGACAAATTTTTATAAGATTATATCCAAATTCATCAAAATCCATGCCATAGATTGAGTGTCGCAATGTTATAGTCTAAGATGACGCTATATAAACTTGTATTTAAAGTAGTTAATCCTGAAATTTATTAGGAAGCAATGTGAGCTGTGTGTGATATCTAGGCGATGTCCTCGAGACAAGAATTGGGATGGGAAACGGTAACGGATCCCAACTAGAAACTGACTCGATCCGGCTTCGAAGGCGAATGTCCTTAGGCATACTTAGTACTGGGTTCGGTATAATATGTATTCTCTTCATTGAACTATCTATATTACCTCATATCAACACGCATATACAAATAGGCGCTGAAAAAAAAATTTCCGTAACAATTTCTCGTCTGTTTGACTTATATTGTTTTTTTTGACTAATTTAATTATTAAAGAGCTTTTTTAGTGATACCAGCTAACATTTTTTTTGTTAATATTGGATACCCAGTACAGTAATATGACAGTATATTAATAATAATAATGATACAAATAGTAAGTTATTGTCGAATTTCGAACAATTTAAATTTCGAATGCCCATTTCAAAACATACTTTAGTGTAGAAAAAGCACGTCAGATCTAAAAATGTAACGTACATCGTTTTCTAGGATTAAACATAATATATGTTAATGTATAAGTGTAATGTTCTGATATATTGCATAGTTACGTATCGTGCGAAGCGAAGGCTATTGTAAAACTCATACATTATGATCAGATAATTTTCATTATGAAAAACTTAACTACATCCGCCTGTTCGCAAATTTATTCGTGCAGATTTTCCTACATTTTTTACAATGGCATAAGTGTGCACAGGTAACGATTACATTAAAATTTACACAAATCATTACACGGAGTCTGTATAAGTGCTCGGTGTATTGCAATAGGCTCACCACCTCTTCCATAGTGGGACGTAAACGTAACTAGTGCAACGTGGGAGTGTTCTGCAATCCTCTGCCTACCTCTTCGGGGTTACTGGCGTGAAGTTACGTTATATGTTAAGACATTTTTTTTATAAATTTTAAATATATAATTCACACATTGAAATCACGTTTCATCTTAAATAAATAAAAAATAATTCCCTTAGATATTGAGGCTGCATACTTAACTAAATAAGGCTCCAATCAGTAAACGAATGAAACTCGTGCTGCGAAAATTTCACATGCTATGAAAAACTCTGCATCCCTCTGGGAGTATATTACTGGATATGAATATATATTAAGACTGACCTACGCATCTCTCCCGTTAATCATTTACGAGTGCTTTTGATCTGATGTGTTGGACAAAAATTTTGGACCCTAATTATTTCACCGGGAAAAGTTGATGAGGTTTCTGCCATTATTGTTTACATGCGCCATATGTGAGTTTTCTAAAGTGTCTTACTGTAACATAAGTTTAGGAAGCATTTATTTTAATTTTTTTATGTAACATTCACGTGGTTTATGCTGTCTATACTTAAAACTATTTATATTTAATACGGTTTAATACTATCTATTATTGAAGTCATCGTACAGATGGCGCTCAAACTGAGGTCCGAACTTAACAGGAAATGCTCTTATATTGATCGAATCCGTGTTCTTCTTATTCTCAGATCGAAAAAATTACCTCAAGCTGCAGCTTTCCAGCCGATCCGGGGTTAAAAGCACTCTTGCCACCTTACCAGTACCAATATATACCAGCTTTAAAAACTATGGCTACTTTATATTTCGTTGGATTACCTTGATTCTTATGACTCTGGCTAGACTTTTAGCACTGGGGTCTCCACAGGAAGTCACAAACAAAAATTGGACTTACAACACGTTGGCATCTACAAATAAAATGTTACAAATGATATCTTGAAAAAAATTTTTTTAAGGGAATTTATATTTTGGGGAGAATTTTAATATCTAGTATATACACACAAACGTACATGTTTATACAATTATATTTAGGATCTTTTGTAGAGTCATATTCGGGTAAGAACCTGATACGTTTATGTTATATTTTATGCGGCCATTTGAACGATTTCAATAAACATAATTGTGGGTACTTCACATCTAAACAATTATTTGATAACATTGTCAACGATGAGATAAATCCGGTTGCTTATAGGTATACGATATTTTTATTTTATTCACGTTTAAGTATATAGTCATTCATTGTTATACGTATACAATATATGAGGTGTGACCTGGGCACGCGGGAGGGGATTATTAATGGGTTTTTTCCATATTGTCAATTATAATATACATATGTGCTACCTCATACTCATGAGCTGTGGTTAATTAACTAATGACCTTTAAAATAGGTAGATAAATAGCCAGTGACGATACAACTGTAATATGGTTGGTGCAAGTCCACCGTCGAACAATGCTCTTATCGCTATATATTTGGATAGCTTATCCCGAAGATTGCCATTACCAACCAATTGAATAATCTTCAGCGCCTCTGGTTACTGAAGTGACAACTAAAAAGCAGCGCATTAGCCCATGCGTCTCCACATTATAATATAGTGAGATGTTAGCTGGATATGCGCAATTTCACTTAATTTATTTTTTTCCTCATTATACGCAGGCGTTGACTACTTGATTATATCCTATATTTAGTGGCCTTAAAAAACAACATGGCGTGTAAAGAAAATCTTGACCATTTTTTTACAGTTCTCTCATACGTCGATAAAGAAGTTTCACTTCAAAAACCCTAGCTGTCCATGTATATCTTTGTCATTATCATGTTCTTGTCTTTATATTAATATTTATTTAAATGATTATCCCAAATATTATTCCTCGTTATTGATATTATGTTCTATTGCACTTTCCACTCTGTTTTTATATTTTTGCTATTCTCCAAGGGTTGACTGGTGGAGAATGCCACTGGGCATTAAGTACGCCCTTTGTCATTCCTATTAATGGTGTACCATAAAGAATACATAAATCACAGAACAGTCAGGCAACCGTAGTCATAGTGTTGTTGCTTAAAATTAGTCCTTATCCAAATGAATTTCGATCAAAAGATGTCTTGGGACATCTTTGCGTTTGTATGCAAGTGACTTGAAAATAATTATCAAAATATTTATAGAAATAGTCGTCAGAATCAGAAGATTATTTGACAATAAAATTTTAAAAATATTTTGTGACGTCCATGTTGTAAGTAGTGTTAAAAACAGTTACAGTACAATACAGTATTAGTCGTTTAAATTGGAAGTAAACCGCAGGCGCTGAGTAAAACCAAAACTCATCTGTCCTGTAAAATATAAAATAGACAGGTTAAATAGACAGAGAGACAGCTGTCCAAAACCAGCGTTCGTGTGTGAAGACAGTAATGATTGTTAAAAGAACAATACAAACAAAGGTTTATAGCAATAAAGATATTCAATACTCGATGCTTACTGCTCACCTCGTGAAGAACATGGCGTGACGCCGAATTAATACTCGATATAAAACAGAAAATGAAAATAATAACAATAAAAGCATATCAATGTACATATATATCATTGATCGTCCTTCCTTCTAAATTGTTTCGCATGTTTTCGCATCCCTCAGTTCAAATTACATTCTTAAACGGTATTAATTAAGAATTACGACAATGTAATTGTTGCAAGATCACTTCGCTTACATGCCACCAAGATGAAGTCAGTGTAACTGCCGTCAACCAGAAAATAATAATTAGAGATATTATTTTCATGGTTGTTTATTGCACACAGGTTATACAATAACGATCACGTGTATGGCAATGATCGTGTTCTCGTGAGTTGAGTGTTTGCAATTTTCGAAAAAAAAACCGGTTTTATCGAATGTATGTTAGTCACTGTGAAATAGTTTCATAAGCTCTTATTTAAAGCTCCACCACAATACTTTGTATTCTGCAATATATATATTGCATAATACAAAGCTTTGTCCAAAGTATGTTTTACCTATGTGTTAATCCATATTATACTAATATGATATATGAACTCGATACATCATTATAAATGTGGAAGCTGCAGCCCCGTATGTCTATTTGAACAGTACAAATATGAAGCGCAAAGAAGCTAGGTACCTGAGCTATTGGTAATACTACGTACTAACACGAACTTTGCGTATCTGTATATAGCAATGGGTTGTTTAAGATAAATTGTATATGTTTATATAATTCATAAGTCCTTGTAGGGTGAGTGTGAAGACGGAAAAGGAACGTTCTGCCAACACAGTTGCAGTTGTGTTGGAGTGTGGCGGCGTCACGACGATGAGGTCAGCCGCCGGCGGCGAGCGGTGGCTCCGACTGGTTACAGCCGGCGCGCCGGCCAGCGTCCAACTCCTTAAGATGTGCCAAGTCGAGCCGATGCACTTCTATTAACCGAACAATTACTGTTTCGTTCACTTTTCGGTGTGTGCTAGTACTTCGTTTCACTTAACGATCACTATATGTTTTTTACATACATACATACATATCTTCACGCCGAGTCCCTTACGGGGTAGGCAGAG
>DWEI01006321.1:0-10178 GCA_018245875.1 Mysoria ambigua | reverse complement strand
CCAGCGTGGCGGACTACGGCCTTAACCAGGACCCATGTTCCAACAGTGGAACAATAGAAGGGTCGATATCGACACATACATATTAATACATACATTTATATAAGAGTAAGCATAAAATACATCTTAAATTGAACATTAAGTATTCTTTAGAACTTAAGAAATAATGAACAAATGTTCTTTGAAACGCTACTCAACTACAGTGTACTTTAGCACGTTTGTGTTCTGAACAAAATATCTCTCACAGATGAAATGGTTTTAATATTAAATGCGACAGAGGCCACGTAGCAGTTTTCGTGTTCGCAACAAGCAAGCTTAGCTGAAATTGCAGCACCGCCAAGGCTAGCAGTGTTCCAGCTGCAGTCAAGGTCAGTGCAGATAGCATACAGAAAATTTATTATTTAAAATAAACGAATTTAATAAGTTGCATTATGTGGAACGTTTCGAAGAGAACTTAAATAACACCGCTAGGGTACTGTGATGGTGACAGACGAGTTACAGAGTAGCGTTACGAAATGTGTACTGTTTAACGGCGTAATAGAAGCTGCGGTTATGCCGCCACAGTCACAACATCTGCCACAACTCGTATTTTTTATTCAATCTTATATACTCATAGGTATCATACCCTTACCAATAAATGTGGTCAATAAACTACAAGACCAAACATTATTTCGTTTTAAATACAAATTTTGATATTTATAGTCATTATTGTAACTTAATATGTATTTTATTGAACTACACTTAGTAAGAATGGAAGAATAACATTTGGATAAAACACAGCGAAGTAATCGAGACGGAGTTTAAAACAATTTTTTAACCACAAGATATTAAAGGGCGCACACATCGTTTACAGTCAATGTTGGCACCTAATTAAAACTTCAGTACAAGGGATCGATTACCACTAGAGGAAATAATCTGTTGAGAAGCACTACCAGTATAACAAATTAACGCCGTTACACTCGGTATAGACGATGACCGATGTGGACGAGGAAATCAAGATGCCTACAGCAAATACACGAGAGTCGTATATGTAAATCGATTAAGACATATATTTTATAGTGATGATAGGCATTTTTATTTGACGTAATTGTCTTCGAACGATTGGCTACTTATGTCTGAAATTTGTTCGGTAAATATACCAAACATTCCAAAGGTATCACTTAAGTCAACCCTGATAAAAAGTAAAAGAGGAAAGATAGTTTCTTCCTTTTATCCGCTCATACAGAAAAGTAAAAAACAAGGCATCGTCAATAAGCAAAAAATAATAGAATCTGATAACGACCTGAAATACGGAAAATTGTCGTCACGTGCACAGAACCCATTCCAAAGGCTGCAATGAAATATTTGAATGAACAAAGAAAATTATACTCATTTTTATAACAGGGGTGCTTCCCGGAACCCCGGAGCTACGATACGGAAAACTGAATTATAAGTCACCGGGTTATATAACAGCGGATTAAAGAGCAAAATTAATATTAAATAATATCTCGCAGCAAATTTAAATAAAAATTATGTCCAATTAGCCTAATACTGAATAACGAGTGAATTAACGACTAGGCTCTTGAAATGTCATTTTAGCATAGAAGCAGCGGTGAGCTGACACGTAGGTATAGGTACGTGGGATAGGTGGCGTTCCTAGGCACTTATTTACGAACGAGTTAGTTCGCCGGGTCGGGCGCTATTGGATTTTCTAATTTAGATTTTCCAGTTAAATAATAATAAATAAAATTAAACATAACAGTAATTGCTCGGAGCCCAAATTTTTGTCCGTTGTACAGCAATAGGCTAATTACTGTGCAACGGACAAAAATTTGGGCTCCTCGGAAAGGCTAATCCAAGTCTATTAAATGGTGAGACATAAACCTAACTGGTACACCCTGAGAGTGTATTAATTTCCTTTGTCTACCTTCTGTCTTCGGGTAATTCAGAAGTGACGTTACGTTACAATGTAGTTAGCTTGCCTTTGAAACACAACTCCGTGCAATTTCGTTCTCAGTTCTCTTAAAGCTCAGATCACGCTTCAACCTATTTGTAAAGCTCGGGCGCCAACGAAGATCAAGGGTCGATGAGTGTACCTTGTCTTTGTAAGTTTTAGCTTTGATAGTTAATAATAATGTAAGGGACGATTACGTCAAATCATTTAATAATTTTATTTAGCCTGTTAAAAGCATAACCATCGAGTGTTTCGAGTGGTTTCGTTAATTGTAGCAAAATATAAACGCTTTGCGGACTTAAAAAGTGGTGAGTAAATGATAACAAATAAAAAAAGAAATATTATTATTGCGTAAAATACATACCGTAAATCTTTACTTTACTTCGTGGTTGTATTTTATTGCACGAACAATTTTTAACCTCGGCTTCGTAGTTCAAAAGAATTTCTTCAGAAACTCTAACCACGGCCGCTTGATATTGCGTTTAGAAAAACCCGTGGCACGACGAACGCAGACCGACTCGACTCGAGTGGTAAATTAAAAGTAAATATGGCCACCCCGCATAGGCGCCTCAAGTGTTTAGTTTTAATTATGAACTAGGTGGACCGTTTGTACCCGCTGGCGACTGTAAAGGACTTCAACATAGCAAAAACTTTACAGACCGCCGAGACGACGCGTTGAAAAACTACGTGCAACTTTGCTCCGCATATGCAAACCTTATCGTGGCCTAGTTTTCTATATCAAAATATTTGTTACGTATGGGTTTTGGCTATAACGATTTCGCATTAGAACGATCATAACCCATGCTCTTTACATTTTTTCCTTTAAGGGGGTTAAACTTTCAAAAACCCCGTACTCTGGCCGAGATACCGGAGGCCTTTCTCAGCGCTAATAGGACTCTAAGATCTCAGCGAGATGCGCCCAGCTGAGGGCCCAATATTTGGGAGAAGCCTGGTCCCATGCCTCCCAATTTTCACAACAGCATGCGACCAAACACACCGTCGTCCTTCACCAGATTACTCCACACTCTTTGCCTACCTCACTAATTTCCATTATGATAAAAAGCCTCTTCTATTTATATCAGAATACTAAATTACGCAGTATTTCTATTCTAGTCCCAATATTTTTTAAATAACTCTTTAAACGTAACATCGCGCCTGTATCTTTCCGACGACCTAGGAATACAAGAGAGTGTAATACGTTCACACCATTTACCAATTACATAATCCGACTCATCATGAAATATTTTTTGAACCTATAGCCACGCCTCGAACTCAAAATCCAGACCACGAGTTACAACTGAGAGTCAGAAGCTATTAAAAAACCAATAATATCCATTTCTCGCTTGGCAGCCGCTCTTGTGATTACGCTAACATCGATGCTATCTATTCTTGGAAGTTTAGTTTATTCTTTAAAATTTACTTTTTTACTTCATTTAAAGGTGGTGAGCCTATTGCCATGCATTGGGCACATATCCAGACTCCGAACCACTACTAGATAATCTAAGTTAAAAAATCTTTTAGGGTTCGACCCGAGAATGAAACCCAGGACCTCCCGAATGGCATTCGTACGAGCTTGCAACCAACAGAACAAACGAAGCAGGTATTTTAAATAGCTTGAACTTTGTCAGTTAACGAAATAGAATTCACATTTGACGGTTGAAGCTTTTTAAGTAATTATACCTACTCGGCATAATTTACAAGAAAATAAGTGTAAATAATAAAAAAACAGATAAAAAATAATAACAGTACATTATTTACTAACATTTTCTTCTTTGCAGAATACACTAATAAAGTTAATTAAAGCGCGGGCATTTTTTTACTTTTTACTATAATATTTCTAAGAAATATATTCTTTCAGCTCTACTTTCTTTTAAAGAATTACGATCCGTAATTATTAAGAGAACGTTGAAATATTTCTTATTACTCTCCAGAGGCCTTATAGTTATCTCTACCAAGAGTTAAATCTGAAAAAAAACACCGATGACATAGTCAAACCATCTCATTAACTTGACAACGCTTTAGATTTGGATCTATATATAAAATAAACACTATCTAATTATAAAAAATACACGCAATCTAAATCCACGAAAACTCTTTGTCTCTAACAACCTATATAAATGTAAACCCTTCTAATTTCCTTTACGACCATTGAGAAAAGCGATATCTAGGGACAAGTACCTTTCCAAATCACTTTATAACGAGTACCAATACTGAACAGATACTAGAGATGTAACGAATGTCACTTTTTTAAATGCAAATATCTGCTACCGATATTCGCGGATGCGAATGCGAATGCGAATATTCAGTTTTCGATAGAAAATTTCATACAAAACTTTGTTATTGTTTGTTTAGAATGCATTATATATTTTGGGTGTTAAAGTTCTAATGAAAATTCGCTTATCAAGCTTCAATTGCTCAAATTAACGTAAATAAATAATAACAATGATAAATTGAAGATTGATAATTTAATTATTACAATGTCACTTTTTCTTGTATTAAAAATCATCAAAAAAGAATGGAATATGATTTTATTTTATATTTTTTCTGAATTTAATATTCGCAAAAAATATTCGCAGAAATATTGCGAATGTGAATGCGAATATTCGCTACATCACTAACAGATACCTCCTACTCTATAACTGTGAAAACCATCCGACACACAAAATAGACGTACCACGTACAAAGCGATTATGGGCGCGGACAACGCCAGCGATTAAACTCTTTGAGTGGCGATGTGCGCAAATCTGACGCGCACGGGAAACTTGCTCTGTGTGGTAATAATTAATGGACGTGCACGCTGCGAGCACGCATCGCTGGTCGTCGATGAGCGCCTCCGCCCTCGCTCGCGACCCGTTCACGGCCTACTGGTCGTCGGCTGCATCACGTTCTAGCACACTGGTTGATGTGGGTG
This sequence comes from Mysoria ambigua, assembly GCA_018245875.1. Lineage (NCBI taxonomy): Eukaryota > Metazoa > Arthropoda > Insecta > Lepidoptera > Hesperiidae > Mysoria > Mysoria ambigua. The sequence goes on along the minus strand of DWEI01006321.1, from coordinate 5,337 downwards.
GGTATTCGTCAGTAGTTTAAGGTTTTGTTAACTTTCCTCAAATATGTTGAACGTTAAAAATGGTGGCAACATTCGTGGAAATTGATAATAAGAGTTTTGCAGGCGATTCAATGAATGGCATGTGAAATTTGCTATTCGTCCTGGCGTCCTTAACCCTTCTCAGTCTGACAGACTTGTGGTCAAAACTGTAACAAGAAATTAGTTGATGATGTAGATGATGATGATGATGATGATCAATATGTATTAGAGTGAATGTATGTGTGGATGTGCATGTGCGTGTCCTTTTGCTTAATACATACAAACAAAAATATTTGCACATTGTACCGTGTAATACAATACGAAGAAAGATTCCGCGCGTAGAGAAAAAACTAATAGAGTCGGCAAAGCTAAAGATTAATCCGTACATCTTAATCCTAATGAATCTCTTTTTGTTGCAGTATTTGATTTGCGGCTGAAGACGATGCAGGTTAAGGGCGCGCCTTTCATTTTCTAACAGAAGTCTGACTGTCAATTACTGTCATGTAATCCTTATACTCTACGAGTATGTACAATGTAAGTTTTAAAACGAAAAAAATTGTTTCAATTTCATTCGTAATTTAATACTCGTTCGCATTATTTAAAAAACTGATAATATAAGAAAATGTAGGGGTGTCTTGTATCAATACAATTTCTATAAAATTTGTTGTAATCTAATTTGTGTTCCTGAACAAACATTTCGAATAATACTTGTGACCTATACAACAAAAACCATTCAGTAATAATACGTCATATATATATTTAGTATCAATGTCTAAACTCACCTAAAATCACTGTGTTATTACACAAGCAAATGCACGATGAGGATAAATATCGAAATTCTTAAAATGAGAAATGAGAAATGAGATATATATTTGGTCGTAGCCCGTAAGTAGAATATATTATGGCTGGAAAATGAGACGCAGCTTTATTGAGAGATAAATGTGAGCAAATTAAGTTAACAACAATAAGCACGAAATATTCGCGACAATGCCTAGGTTTATTAGGTAACTATGTATGTAAACAAACAGTGTATTGAACGTAGATTTGTTAAAATGTCTGAGCACTTGAAAAGTGCAGGCAATGCTGTCAAGCGCTTGTCATAGATATTGACAGCTCGCAAGTACATTAAGTGGACATAACTATGTTACTTATATAAGGAACATAAGGGAAAGTATGTTTGGATAATATAATGTTATAATATACAATTATTATATTGCGTTTTGTGTGCCGTAAAAAACTGTAACATTACGCCTGTAATCCTCAAAACGGCAGGAAGAATGTAGTACTCGTACACTCCCACATTTCTCTAGTTACTATGCGATAGGCGGTAAGCCTACTGCTATATACCGGGCAAATTGTATACATGTGCCGCAATAAATAACTAAATATTTTAAAGAATACGACTAAAAGGACATCTGCCGTAAAAAAAAACTAAAAGGTCTTAAAATAACCAAACACCTGTAAACAAAAATGACTTAAAGTCAATTTAATTACGTACTTAGATATATGTACTCATAATAAACTTAAATCCCTCACCAAGCCGACTCACAATTTCTGCATTTTACTTAATACAGATACACAAAGTCATGCCTGGCCGTACGTTGTATTAACCTCAAGTACTAATTCAATTTACACGTTCTCCGACTGCTACTGTGAGTTGTCCGCCACTAGCCAGCCGCAGACCGCTGTAACGTAGCCCGCGCGCGCCGCCACGTCTCTGATCGAATCGAAGCAGACAACTACTCGAGATAAACGAACCCTTTAGTGCGATGGAGAAAAAAAAGTGTAACATTTAATACAGGTAACTACTTCAATACTATATGAGTCAGTATATAAATAAATAACAAGCGTATGTAGTACGACATTTTTTTTTCTAAAATAAGAAAAGATAGTGCTCTTGAAGTCTGGATTCGCGCCCGGTGCATGATAATATGCTCATTCGGTATTTTGTTACGGGACGTAAACGTAATTTTTGACTGTTGTACTACACTCCTCTGCCTACACCTCTCGGGATTCCAGACGTTGTGATATAACATGGACATTACGAATATATACACATGCACAATATAATCGAGTTTTACATTGTACATATCATTAAAAGATAATTGTATTTCATTGCCATTGCTTTGATATTACATAAACGTAACTTGAAGCCTGTAATCCCCGAAAGGGTAGGCAGGGGAAAGCAGAACATTCCCACGATTCACCAGTTACGTTTACTTCCCACTATTGAATAGGTGGTGAGCCTATTACCATGCACTGAGCATCTATCCAGACTCGGAACCACTACTATAAATCTAAATTAGAAAATGTTGTAGTGTTCGACCCGGGACGTCCTGATCGGCAGTCGCACCTGTAACCAACACTACCAATGAGGCAGGCTTTGATATTAGCTATTATATTATTTCACTTTGACTTTGACCCCAGGTTGATTCGTAGACACTGCCTCCAGGCATTAAGTTTGCCCTTTGTTAAACCGAGCAATAAGTTGAATAACGGTATAGTAAATTAATACAAAGTTATTACGTGTAGCAAATATTTAGCAATAAGACTTTCTCGACATGTACACGTATAACTTGCGAATGAAACACATAAAGGGTCTTAGGTCTTAGGGTTAACATCATCTTACCAAATAAAAAGCAAAACGATTCTCATTTGACAGAAAAAAAAATTCAACTCACTTTAAGCATTGTAAAATCGAGAGACACAGGAAATACATACCTGAAAATAAAAGAAAAATAAATGTTAAGAAATATATATCTAAATATGTTTAATACAAAGAATAAAACGGAATTAAAGTAAGAGTAAAACAAAAAAAAACAGTAAATCCATATACGTATATACAACTATCAAAATACCGCTAGTTAAATAACTTCACACACACCTAATGTACTGGAACTATGAGAATTATTACATGACAGAACAATGTAGAATTTAAAGAAAAAATATTTGAATATAATGCTTTTTATTCTATTATCTTTATTAGTCTACCCTATTATTTCTGTTTAATCACTTTGATAAAACTCAAGTCGAACAGCTGGTTAAATTACAAACGAGACATTAATAATTTACACACTTGCAATTTGGTCTTGTAAGTTTTTGCGAACATAAAATATTTTCACACGTATTCATACATAAGTAGTATCAATTAGATTCATGCGGAATGACTCTTAATATACTTTTAATCTCTGAGTGTTATACATTCACAGAACTAAAACTTAAGCCACGTAATAAAATCGTTGATTTGCCAAAGTTGTAAATGTAAAAGATCTAACTTTATCAGTTTTTAGCAAAAAAGCTCGAAAATATGTGTAACTATAATTGTACTTTAGACATTCATTGCGATAATTGTCCCGTCCGTAGCCTATCAAAAATTTGACAACCGTCTTGAAAACATTAAACTTGGCTTACGAGAATAAAAAGGAAATTAATTTAAAACAGCATGACGCAGATTTACTAATGCAATAACATTCATCTTATGCTTACTTCGTTGGTGAATATGGCATTTCTTGAAAAATTCAGAACTTTATATTGACAACAGATATTTTCGTAGAATAAAAAAAATACAACATTCCTTTAACTTATTAATCGTCCGTTTGGATGACATTTTGTAACAAAATGTCAACAGCTATCTATTCAATATTTGCGTATCTCGCATAAATCCCTCGCCATATAAAATCTCCTCACAGTGTATTTAATTGGTCGTGTACATAGATACAGAACGCATCGGCGAGCACGAGGGGGGGGGGGGTATTTGCATCGCTAACGGTTCACGAGGTCGGCGACCGGCCGCGAAGGCCACCGCGATGGGAGTGACGTCATCCACATACCTGCCACACAAACGTGTTTGGCTAGTACGATTCAAACCTTACGGGGTCAACGTAGTTCCCTAAGAATGCGAATTTGAATGTACGATGTACGATATAGGAGCAGAAAAACGACTGTATTAAAAGAATTTTGCAAGGATTTTTTTTTTAATTTAATTCACTCATAACTTGGAAAACAGGCAGATGGGTCGTCCGATGGTAAGTGGTCACTGGCCCCTACAGACACGTGCAACACTAGTGGAGTTGCCAAAGTTCTATACAACACACCATATAGCTGTATGAAGTGCTCGCCACCCCGTCAGTGATCTGGACATAATAACAATAGCAATAAAACCGGCAGTGACAGCGAGCGAGCTAGGACGGCGAGTGAGTGACTGTATCGAGCCAGCCGCGTATTCGTCACTGGTGCGCGCTAAGGAGATGTGGAACAAATCTGTCGCTGACAAATAAGACTATGTATTCGAGCTGGGATACAAATGGTTGGTCACAGTGGTGTGACCTCCTTACATTGAGTCGCCTGTTTGCATTTTGTTACATCTATTGCATGCTATCCGTTTTTACATATCCTATCGTGCAAGGCATGTTAATTTTTTCACCAATTATCCTAGAGTGACTGCCGCGTTGGTTGTGTTGGGTATAAGCGTAATAACCGACAAAGAAGTACTGCGTTCAACTCCTGGGTCGGGCACTATAGGATTTCTATCATTAAGATTTTCTAGCAATGGCTCGGAGATTGGATATGCGCACAGTGTATGGCAATAGGCTCACCATCTATTTCTCAGTGGGACGAGATGTTACATTTAAATATCCTCAACTATTCTCTCAACAGCTGTCTAGAGTCTACCATATCAGAGGTCTGTTTAGAAGCAATGTTACATTAAAGTAAACCAGTCGGCGCAATAATTGTGACATAACATCATTTAACAAGATATTAAGAACCGTACTCAAAATCAATTAAGGCAATTAATTAAGGTTTGTGGTGCACGGCGTGCCTCGGCAACGCACCGCGAACGGAACGAGACCGTGACGTCATCAGAAACCTTTAGTAGAGCAATTACATTGTACAAAAGCTTTAATTTCGAGCGCCATCAATTATCCCCTTTTTTTACGAAATTGAAAAAAAATCCCTTCTACGCGTTTTTTTGACAGTAATTGAATTTTGCACGGCTAAACAGATCGAGTCACTTTGACTGTTTTCACATAACGAAATACACGGGTGTAAAAACGTTTTGCTACAAACGTATCATTTAATTTGTTGTCGACGTAACGAATTTAGAAATTTTGCAATATGTCTATGCAAATATGAAGAGATTGATTAATGTAAAACAATTTATAAAAACAGAAATAGTAATCACTCTGCCTATACCGTAAGGGAACTAGCGTGACAATATAATGATAATAGTAACTTGAAAAATAGCCTTGGATTTAATTAAGTCCCTATATCGATATTTCTTAAGTGAAATATTAGAAGCTGTTTTATTTGAAATTAAAA
>DWEI01006320.1:0-10178 GCA_018245875.1 Mysoria ambigua | reverse complement strand
TCTAATAGAATTCTGGTAGTGGTTCGGAGTCTGGATATGTGCCCGATGCATGGCAATAGGCTCACCACCTATTACATCGTGGGACATAAACGTAACTGGTGAATCGTGGGAGTGTTCTGCATTCCTCTGCCTACCTCTTCAGGGATTACAGTCGTGAAGTTACGTTTATATTTAATATACAGTGTTAGATGAAACATTTTGATATGTGAACTAAAAGAAATGATTTGCTTTATAGGAATGTATAAAGCCAGTGAAAATAGAGAAATCTAAAACGAAAACTGGATCCAAAATCAAAATAGGTGAAGATGGATATTTCGACATATCCTCTGGGCAGGAGCAGAAGCTGAAAAAAGTGGAAATTACATTGGCTGACTGTCTGGCATGCAGTGGCTGCATCACATCTGCCGAGAGTGTGCTGGTCACACGCCAGAGCCAAGAAGAGCTGCTTAGGTAGGGCTTGTTCATTGTGTTACTGTATTCCGTTGTTGTTGCACTTTACGTATGAGGAGTTGCGTACATCATGGACAGCTATAAATGAGTGGAAGCCAGTGAATTTACCAATGATCACATGCACATCTTTCAATGCACTGATTAATACAATACTAAGCAAGAGTGATTATATTAGTATCTACACATACATAGCTACACAAGTTATGTATAATTTGTCTAATTGTCAAGTATATGTATATTAGGTGGACATAAGATGACCATGATGATAGTGAAAGAGTAATTTAGGATTGTACCTGATGAGTTTTCTTGATTTGTGTTGAGCTGGATGGTAAATACATATGATACATGTATACACATGAAACATCAATATTCTGAAGCTGATACATTTGCAGGGTTTTCTCAGAACGAAAATATACAGACAACAAAGGTGTTACAAGAGAGGTCAGTTTGGTGGTTATATCAATAGCACCCCAGCCGATGTTGTCCCTGGCCGCTCGGTACAAGCTCAGTGCAGAAGATGCTACTAGAAAATTAGCAGGTAGTTTGGCATCTGCTTTTATTCAGTATCAAGACATGTACTGAGCATCTTAAATATAATCAATTCTCTGAGATAAAAACTAATGTGTTTATGGTATCATCATCATCATGAGCCTCTTGAGGTCCACTGCTGGACATAGGCCTCCCCTAATCGGCGCCACTCCATCCGGTCGTGGGTCTTCCGAATCCAGCAGCTTCCCGCTGTCTTCTTCAGGTCTTCGGACCACCTGGTAGGAGGGCGACCTATGCTCCTCTTACCAACATGTGGTCACCTTTCAATGTTTATAGCATTACACATAAATATATCCCTTTAAATGATAATGACTCAAATCCAAGTATGTCCATAGACATTGTTTATCTTTATAATTTGTGACTTGGTTTTAAGAACACTGAAATTTTTTTATTATGCAAAATGTATTGTACATATTTATTAGTACCTTATATTATTACTTGCCTAGTTCTGACCAGTAGAAAATGCCATCAGGCATTAAGTTTGTAGTTTGTTTAGATTTAACATTGCATACATTGCTTAGATTCAACTATTTTAATTCCAATTCCAGAAACATATTTTCCTTATAAATAAAATCAATGACTAATTGATACTGATGTTGTAATAAATTTCTTAAAAATCATTGGTATCAAGCTGCAATGTCACGTTTCTTATAATTATGTAAACTCTACTGGCAGGTTACTTCAGGAGCCTCGGTGCTGACTTAGTGCTGGACATGACAGTGGCAGAAGATTTGTCTCTGCTAGAAGCGCAGCAAGAGTTCATACAACGATATCGTAACCACCAACACGATCCTAACGGAAAACACCTGCCAATGCTCGCCAGCTCGTGTCCAGGTCAGTACAAAGCGCACACACAAACACCAAAATCAGTAGTCATCCTCTAGTATTTTAAAAGTCTAGTTTATAAGTTTCAGATTCGTCTTTGCATCATAGTACTTTTATGGTCACATCATACATACAGCATACATCATAGTACTTTTATGTTGAGTGATCCCACAATCAAAAGTATCTTATTGATCAATATAGCCTAAATTGTGTTTCGACTATGGATTTACACAATTCCTATATATTGGTTTCTTGATGAGTTTTATGTGAAACAATGGATGATGTTTATACAAGATAGAAGAAATATATAGAGAGCATATTTATGATCTGCAAAGTATTGTGTTATATCATGTTGTATGTATCTCTTATTATCAGGGCTGGTGATAACATCTTTTATCATTTACTGTAGCCCCAGGTGACTGGTTAGTTTGTGACCTACTTTAAATGACTATAGACGATTCTTTCAATATAAATTGTAATTTAACAGGGTGGGTGTGCTACGCAGAGAAAACGCATGGTAGCTTTATACTCCCATACATATCCAGCACCAAGTCGCCGCAGCAGATAATGGGCTCGTTGGTGAAGCACCACCTGGCCGGCAAGAGGGAGGCGACCCCCGGAGAGGTGTACCACGTCACAGTGATGCCGTGCTACGACAAGAAGCTGGAGGCCTCGCGAGAGGACTTCTACAGCGACATCAGCAGCTGTCACGACGTGGACTGTGTCATCACTGCCAGTGAGTTACACTGTAGTCTTTGAATTGTATAGAGATCCAGATTTTTGGGAACATAATAAGCGGTTTGTTTTTAGTTTGTTATTGAAAATTATATGATGGATAAGATGTATTTAAAAATATCGAAGTATATATTTGTAACATGTAAGTGCACGTATCTCAAAACCATAGTTTTTGTGTCAATAGTCTAATTGTATGACTCAATCTGTTTGTAACTTTTTACGTCACAAAAATCTTTCAGTCCTTTCGAGAAATACGGACTTATCAATTGTTTTTGTCCATTCAAAGTCGAGCTGGAACAAATGCTGGAATCGAGCAACAAGTCACTTGGCGACGTGGCATGCGAGGAGCTGGACTGGCCGTGGAGCGAGGCGGGCGCTCCGGGCGTGAGGCGGCACATCGGCTCGGGGTCCGGGGGCTACGCCGACCACGTGTTCCTGTTCGCCGCCGAACACCTTTTCGGCGAGACGGACGCACAACTCACTTATAAAAATTTGAGGTATGTTTACAGTACAACACAAGTAAGTTAGGATTAAAAAAGAACGAACTCGATGGAGTTCAAAGTCACAAAATAATTGTATGCATATAAATAGGTCAAACGAGCTACTCATAAGTAGTAGCATTCATATAAATAAGCGCCCAGTTCATATTTTGAATCATTCAGTAGAAGGCTGGAAATAAGTAACGAATATTGGCGATACCCATCAAGCGTCGTTATGCTTTTAACGATTGCCAGAATTTTGGCGGCGAAAATGCTTTTCCCGCCATTTCACTCCGACTGCCGCTCTGTTTAGTCATCGCACCGAGGCTCCCGTCGACTCATTCGTGTTGTACGTCAATAACACATGGATTACAAAAGTTTCCGGCCGTAAACAATAAAGGTCAAGTCGTAGAGGGGCGTGGCGACGCGCTTTTGACCCCAAGCGAACTACGAGCATCTACGCAACGCGATTAATTTGTGGGGCTCAAGATGTTTGGTAGCAGTCCAACTTGATATATTAATATTACCCAGTACCCAGCAAGCCCCTTAGGACGTTCGTTAACGTACAGATATAATGTGAACTTGTATTATAAAATTATGCCCGTTGGGGCACAGATATGACTATTTCAAATGTACCTTATAATTTTTTGGTTATATGCTTTCAAAATGAAAAATAGGCATGTTACAGATTTTTTATAAAAATAACAATAATTTAGTCTTCACATGTATATATATAAAACGTCACAGGCATATGTGTAGAATATGCAGAGATCTTTCCAACCTCCTCTCGCCCCCGGGAGCCCTGCGTAATTAATGGATGTCCCCTTTCGAATGCGCCCTTCGTAATGCGGCTTGACCCCGCTTCCAATAGTAATCAATTCTGTTGAGTCACTGCTTTTATTTGTTAATACGCTACACCAACCCTTTTTATTGTATTTAATGCTATATTTTACTTAACCTTTTTTTTACCCAAAGTCTGACCCCAACCGTGCAACGTTTGAGCCAATTGGCCAATGTGTGGAACTCTGTCTCTCTCGGCACCGGCATCTAATAACATTCGTATGATCATATTTATTTATGTATTGATATATGGTGCGCCACCAGAAACCCAGACTTCCGAGAGGTGACCCTGGAGAAGGCCGGCGCGGAAGTGTTGAGGTTCGCGATCGCCAACGGCTTCCGCAACATACAGAACCTGGTGCAGAAGCTGAAGAGGGGCAAGTCGCCCTACCACTACGTTGAAGTGATGGCGTGCCCGTCTGGTTGGTACCTCTTTTGCTCGCTGTCCATGTTTCTACCCCGGTCTGCTGGACAGTGCAGGTACGTTCCGAGTTGAACAATGCCCAGAAAAGCCTACTGTGCCTGGACTGCTGGCCGCTTTTTAATAAGTCATTTAAAAACATATATCCCTGAGTCCTCGCTTCTCATGCGGCACCCGACATATATTTCTTGAATTAATTTTAATTCCTAAATGACACTATCGCTAGAGGCCTGAGTACACGATGAGGTATAATGGTCGACGCTGGTCGCAGGGTGCCTCAACGGCGGCGCTCAGGTGAGGCCGGCGCTCGGCGCGAGCGGCCGCGACCTGGTGGCGGCGCTGCACAGCATGTACAGCGGCCTGCCGCTGGCCAGCCCGGCCGGCAACCTGCTGCTGAAGAGGCTCTACTCTGAATGGCTGGACGGCAGGGAATCGGACAAGGCGAAGGCGATGCTACATACAAGCTATCACGCGGTGGAAAAGAATGATATCGCTTTGAATATTAAATGGTGAAAATAGTAACGACTTCACTAATATTAATTGTAAAATGTAAAATAAGTACGGTAGTATTGTAAGCAATGAGATATTAAGCACTTGGTGTTTTCTGTTTATCCCGTAAGGTAACTGCCCTGGCAATGTAATAATAATTTTGGGTTGAAACTCTGGCAACACTGTGTTATGAGTAATTTCTATAAGTCAGTAAAAGATGGCGTCAGATGTCTTGTATATAACGGTACGATGTTGTATAGTTAAAGGTCAATCAGACCACAGATGATAATCAATTGTCTACTATGTCCGGTGCACCTTTCAGTAAACCTTACTAAAGAATATAGAATTATTAGTTTGTTATTAGTATCTTACTATTGTAAGTAAATTACTTCACCGAGTGGTTTAAACTGCGAGTGCAGCTATTTTATGATTATTGACGTCAGTGGTTGACTTGTTCTGTTTCGGAGCCGGCTCTGGACACGCATTGTTCTATGCACCACATATTACGTTATTGTCGTTACATAGAATATTCTACTGAGTATAATTTTGACATTCAATGCTAAATAGTTTTTTACTCATGTAAAAGCCCAATGAATATTTGTAAATATAGCGTTAAGTTAAAACGGCGCAGTGTACGTGATAGCATTGTTCGTTATATTATTATGTAAATATTGTGTTAAACGCTGAATACAAGTTATCTTTAAATTTAGCTGTTTTTTATTTTCCCTCTCAACTTAATATCTATCAATGAATTGTACATAAATGAAATAGTTCCTTAACCGTAAGTAGTTCGGGGTATTGCTTCTTCACTGGTAAGAATATTATTAACATTAATTTTATCGTTCCGCTTTTGGAGACGGCGGCTCGCGGACCTTGGAGGGATGGAACCGTCAGTGTTATTTAATTTGATTAATACAAGGCGTTAATCGATCGAGCTCAGAGGCGCAATATGACCGGAACATGTTGCTAAGTGTCACTTGACCACTACTGCAGTAACAATTGAGAAGTAATTACTTTTACATCTTATTACATAAAAATAAGTTCAATCAATCAAATCAATCAACCCTTTATCGTTCCACTGTTGGAACATGGGTCTCCTCTCAGAATGAGAGTGTTAAGGCCGTAGTTTGCCACGCTGGCCAAGTGCGAGTTCTTCACACACCTTAGAGAACAATTTTAGTTACTATTAAAAAAAATCTAAAAAAAAATTGTATGTTAAAAATTAAAAACCAGCCTGTATTTATTCCTAAATGATACAAATTTAACATTTCTCTACTGACACTTTTTTAATTCAACTGAAACATTTTGGGAAAAACCAGCTAACGAGTAATGTACCGTCAAATAATCAGCGCAATTGTATATACATATTTCTATATATGTATGTAATTTATTTACCACACGACTTGGCTTGCTTTAGAATTAACGAGACGGACACGACACGGGATTTTAACGGTTACTTTAAAATGCGTCACACCTTGTCGTTATCGACAAGGTGTGACGCATCGTTATAAAAATATCTCGACGTATAATAATATATTTTGTGGGAAATAATAATAATATTTCGGGGTGTAAGAAAGGAGCCGCCACGAGCGGCGACTATGTCTGAAAAAATACCAACACATACTGCCCGGTGCACACTGGACATCGCTGATCACTGACGATCAGCCATCGACTCGACGAAGAGGAAGAAGGGGCAAACTTGTGTGTCACTGTACTACATACGCAGCTACCTATCTATAGCTTTACAAAATTTCTTTCCATGGTCAAAATTTTTGAAACATAGCAAAGGTGATATAAAAAATCGATCGTAACGAATTGCTCACGACTATATTTGTGACACTCGTGTCTAGAGTGCTCTAAGTGAACAGTATAAGCGAGGTGTCAGTGTGAGGCGTCGGTTGCACGGACGCCGCGCGCCGCTATATTTTCAAACAATCGCGGTATTAAACGACCTCTCATCAATGCTTACCTAATTCCGTTTAAACATTTTAGGATTATAGTTTTGCAATAAAATGGGAGACTTCCGAGTAAAGGGAGCTACAAACATGTACTTGTTAGTGTTTTTAGTTGCGTGCTCGATCATCAAAACTGTGATAAGCACGGGTTTGGGTACGTGTCCGATTTATCCCCAGCTACCCAACTTTGAAATAAAAAGGGTAAGTAAATGCAGATTTTCTGAAAATTGTAAAATGGCGTTAAATTTTTTTTCATTTCTCTACATTTAATTTAGATATTCGTAATTAATTTAGGGGATACAATTTTTTTCTATTGATCTAAGTACTAAAATTAATAGATAAAAGTAATTTTTAAGTTTAGTTAATAATGAAAATAACGTTATTTAAACAATGGCTATTGACCCCAACCGTACGATATTTAATTAAATATTTACATCTGATTACTGACGTACAAGGTATCAACGTATTGAAACAAAAAGCATACAAAAACAAATGGTAATAAGCCTATACCTTTTTACTTAACTTGAATTAAGAAGATGCACGTCAAGGCTGTAAGGATAGTGGTAGCAATCGGAGCTGTATAACTACCCTTAGACGAACTGGCGTGATAGTACAATATGAACATTTTTATGGTTGTCTATACCAACTTTTGTTTATTCTTAATGTTTAACACATAATGAAACCAATAAAAGTTTAATAGAGTCTTACGCAAGTCTTTACATTAAAGGACAGTGGTGGTGGTGAATAAAGACTTTGTTTTTGAATAAAGAAGCGTGTATTTAAAACACGAGGATTAATACAAACGTGTAGGTATGTGAAAACATTTTATTATTCAAAGTATTACTGTTTATCAACACACCTCTAGACTTCTATTTCCGTTCACATGTGGGTAAAGGTCACGGATCAAATGGGTATGTACTTAATACAAATAAACATATGCATATTTATGTATGTTATGTAAAAACATATTTATGTAATTAACGAAATAGAAATGATGTTTCAGTCATTTAATGATTTTTTATGCGTGTGAGTAGTATAATTTTCAGAATTGACTCAATTAGCGTTGCGCTATATTTACGAAATCAATGCATTATACTGCGCACATTTTTGGCGCACACATTTTAGTTTGGTTTTTTAATAAAAGTCTAGGTAAAATTGAAGCCATTTTGTACGTACTTAAATATTTCCCAATTGAAATTTAGGTCATATCACAAAATTCAAACATTTATTCAAACATTTTGGGAGATTTCACAATACAGTGGCAAAAGAACTAATGGATTTATTATGAAATATTTTTTTCGGCAATAAAAAGGCTATATTGCGGATTCTAACTTAGCAACTGTTGCAAAGTTTGATTTCAACGATGTTTCAGTACTTCACATATTACAAACTATAGAAAAACATAAAATTTCAGATGACGGGGACATGGTATGAAGTGGAACGTTCATTCTACCTGATGGAGATGACGTCAAGCTGTACGGAGCTGGAGGTGGCACTGAATGACCGTGGCTTCTTCGTCATCACCATTCAAACCGTCAACAGATGGTAAGAGGTTTAAAGCTTTGATACATACAAGGAACAAATGTGAAGGACAAAATGGCAGGCCTCTTGAAGTGAAGTTTTCTAACATCGTCATAATTCGAAACTCGTTGAAACGACAAAAGATACTAAAAAGAAGCAAATGCGTACATGGGCAGTATTGCTTGTAATATTATTTTACGTTTACGTTATAACATATACCGCCCGGAGTGTCCCGTACAGGTCACTACTGTGAAGTAAATAAAGATGGGAAATATAACAACTGTTTTCAGGACCGGGAATCCGTCGACGACGCACGGCCTCGGCATCCCGAGCCACAGCGGCTCGTCGGCGTTCCGGTACAAGCTGAACAATCGCATGCCGTACATCATCGCGCGCCTGCTGCCCGGCGCCGGGCACTACAGCATCCTGCTCACCGACTACGACCGGTTCGCCGTCGTCTGGTCCTGCACCAACCTCGGCATCGCGCATTCTGGTCAGCGAAACGAATAAACTGGGCTTGCCATTACATTGTCACGATAGGTCGCCTACCACCAAATGTCACCGTCGTCAACGATCGAGGTTGTTCTGGTTGCGTAGGTAATAAAAATGAATGGTTTTCAGATCGCATGTGGGTTTTGGGGCGCGAGCGGGAGCTGGAGGCGGCTGTGAGGGCGCACATCTACGCCACGCTGCAGAGTTTGAACCTGGACCCGGACCGCCTCGTGCTCACCAAGCACGACAACTGCACGCGCCCCCCCGACACGCCCTACATAAACTGATTGTTCATTACAATTGCGTTTTATTTTTTTTTCTTATAAACTGTGATCAAATTATCTCTTAAAATTTCATATACTATTAATCTAACAAAGTAAGCGTAGTCGAAATTCAAAAATCTTTTAAAAAACAACTGTATTCGCATGGCTATAGTACAATAATAATTGCATGTTTGTTTTGTCGATAGTTGGACACGTAAGTTGTAGGTTGTGTATAAAAAGATGTCGTCTTGGGCGAACGTTTTAAATTTAGAAATAAAAATATAAAGAAAATCCTTAGTGGATTTTATTCTGAAAATATCATGACTAAAGTTTTACTACAGTTGTGATGTTAGTGCGAGCATTCAATATTCACTGCTGTCGCCGTTTCATGCGCTTTTTATGCGAAATCTAATTAAAATGCTACTGTATATTAAAACAAGAATCAAGGCATCCAAAATAATACACAAAGTTCTCGTCACACTCTATTTTCTGAAAAAATATCATTTATTTACAACAAAATAGACTTAAATTTATAAGAATGAAAACGATTAATTATCCCATTGCGCCATCTTCCGATTGGACAATGATTCAAAGGCAACGTTCACATCCACCGGCCAATAGAGGGCTACGTTAAAATTTTTCCTCATGTTCGAATTACAAAAACAATCTGGAACACTGTGTAGACAGCTTTATACAACGGACCAATAAAATGAATCTTCGGTGCGATTTGGTCACGCGACGTTTTCTTTGACGCACTGGCGACCAAAACTGCTATAATACTAAATAACTTTTACAGAAATACGTTCGTTGGGCAAACACGGTACAATAATTGAAGGTAAGATTATCGCGAGCGCGCATTTAATACGACCCTCGATCTTTCTATGGGTTTCATTAATCAAGTAAAACAGAAATAGAAAACAGCATTTTGAGTAAATAAAGTTTTATACATGTATTTTACAGGTCGCAATATCTCGCTCTGTTGCAGAGTAGTATTTATAAATCTGATAATGAAAATATTATATTTAAATTAAAAAATATATACATTAAGGTAAGCGCATATTGTCACATAGGCTCACCTCCTGTTACATAGTGGGACGTAAACGTAACCGGTGAAACGTGGGAGTGTTCTGCATTCCTCTGCCTACCGCTTCGGGGATTA
>DWEI01006319.1:0-10178 GCA_018245875.1 Mysoria ambigua | reverse complement strand
GACCCGGGAATCGAACCCGGGACCTCTCGATCGGCAGTCGCATCTGCAACCAACACGACCAACGAGGCAGTCATCAAGCATCAAGAGAGCTTGTGTTATGATAACCAAAGGGCTGATAAAGTACCTACATATATTCGTACAAATATGTACTTAAAAAATGTATCCGAGGGAGACCAAGATTCACTTATCTTAATCAAATAAGTCAGCTACTGGCTGGCTATAGGGGAGTCAGAAGTTTTCGAAGACGGCGCACATGTATGAAGAGAGTGATGAAATGTCTGTAATGATAAAGATATTTGGCACCCTGTGCTGTCTGCTAACCTCGTAAAGGTCGTGCCGTGAACATATTTATGTATGTATATTTTTGTTTACATCCAAACACAGAACAAATACTTGTACTCATTACACAAATATTTATCCTGGGTGGGAGTCGAACTTACGACATCCGGCGCGGCGTTTAGGTTCACTAACCACTGCGCCAATGAACCAATCAGTGGGCCAGTATATATATAATTGTTTTTATACAAGAGAGGTTCAGTTTTTTTGTTGTTTTAAAAATAAAACGTATTGAACGAAATCCGGCTACTACTGTGATAAATTTTAAATGAACTTTGGCGACGTTGGACACTTTTTTCGTTTTCGACCATGCTAGAGAAAGAAATATAAATATACTGAACAGAGTTTGTTATACAAATATCGACTGATTTTTTTTCCGAGAGTATTAAAATGTTTGAAAATATTTTGTGATACCTATTCTACAAATACAGTTTCGACAATAGGTATATTTCTGAACAAAATATTTTTACATAGCATTTTTGAGTTAAATTTTCTCGTATGAGTTGTATAATATTTCATAAAATATTTGAGATTGTTTTTAAGAAATAGTGACCTATATATTGTGACATTGTAGTAATTGATATTATTGTCATGTATATCCTCTGTCTACCTCTTCGGGGATTAAAGGCATGTTAGGTTTTTTCTTACATTTAATGTACAGCAGAAAACATACATAATTCTGAATAAAATTCTACGTTTCCTACAAAAGAATATAATACGAGGAACGTAGACAGTTGCGAAGTATAATGACTTCGCACGTGACGTACTAAGAGCAGTTTGTATAGCGCGGGGGTAATGAGCTGCCTCATGGTACATACGAGGGTCGGAGGTACGATTTGAGTACACTTCTAGCTCGTTCACTAGTTGTAAGCTGTCATATTTAATTAAATCTCTAAACAAAACTAATACAAAATGTCTATTGTTAAATATAATAAAATATGAGCTTCTTATTTAAATATTTTTTGTACTATTACTTGTCTATAATTAAAGTATGAAAATCTAATAATAATTTCACTTCAAGATATTATCGAGATCATTTTGTAGTATGTCAAAATCTGGAATTTGCTTGATTTCAAAGAATAGTATTAGATTGCCAGTGCATCTGCAATTTATTTATAAATATTAAAAATTATTATGACCGTAGGTGCAAGTCTTGACTAATTCCTGAATGAGTATGGTACAATTTCAAGGAATATACTTTATAGTACATATAATACCTCTGATTGAGGAAATATCAAGGGCAGAATTAAAGCTAAGTAGGAGTGAAACCAGTTGTTGCAAACTTCTAAAGAAATACATCAGTGCTCTACCGTATCGAAGGCTTTGCGAAAGTCGAAATATGTTGTATCGATCTAAGTACTACCGTTCACAGTCCTAGTGTTATATGACTAAAAGGAAAGTGTAGTAGCGTAGACGGATAGTAATGGAGCAAGTGTTACCAGTGTACGTGCAAGCATGCGTGTCTCCATATGCATAAAGTCTAAGACGGGTTGAACTGTATTTTATACAGTGTTGTTCCAATTAAATCTACTTTCAACGGATTCTCGAAGCTTCCAACGGAGAACAATTGCTAGTGGACGAGAATTGCGGTGAAGTACGCCGTTCTTTGTTCCGTATGAGCCATTGTTCCGGACACCTGTTGAGATCCAAGCGCTGCGAAGTACTCAAATTTTTGTGAATCAGAACTAAGAGCTATTTGCCTTTAATGTCGCATCGTTTTTAACCCTTTAAAGATTTTTTACGTTTACGTAAAAAAAAAACGTAACTTCACGCCTGTAATCCCCGAAGAGTTAGGCAGAGAAATTCAGTACACTTCCAAGTGTCATCAGTTACGTTTCCTTCCCACTATGGAATAGGTGGTGAGCGTATTGCCATGCATCGGGCAGATATCCAGACTCCGAATCACTGCTAAAAAATGTAAATTAGAAAATTTTGTAGTGTTCTACTCGGGGAATAGAACCCAGGACCTCCCGATCGGTATTCGCCCTTGCAACCAACACGGCCAACGAGGCAGTCAATATATCAATGTTTCGTTATATGTAAAATATTATTTAAACAATATTAATAATATAGTACAGTTACATATTAATTTTAAGTTTTGTATGTTTACATAGGCCTGTTATTTGATATAACTTAGACTGTTTTGTGACTTTGCTGTATTATTTTCTTGCGTGGAATTCCTGGTGGTCTAACGAATTATGTTATTTTGTATATCGCCTAATTCATAGGCTCGTTGGTCGTGTTGCTTGGTCTATTGGATTTTTCTTACTTAGATTTTCCAATTATGACTTGGAATCTGAATATGAGCCCGATAGATGGCAATAGATTCATCATTTATACCATAGTAGAACGAAAATGAAACGGGTAAATAGCGGGAGTGTACTACACTCCTTTACCTACGTCTCCAAGGATTACAGGCGTGATCTTACGTTTTTTCGTACTTCATGCCCATTTGTTTTATTACAAATGTATGTGAAATAAAACGCAAACTTTAAAAATCCTGTGAGATTAGGTGACCTTCTTAGAATAGAATAGGGTTACGCCATGATTAGCCAAGTTTGGGTAATATTAATTATTAATAAATTTAAGATGTGTAGGATTCTTACGACGTTTTCCTTAACAGAGCGAATGGAGTTCAATACTTTTTGTGTACATTTTGTAGAGAAGAATATGGGCATCTCTTACTCCGCGGCGAACTACACCGCATGGGGGAAGCGGAGTTCGAGCCTCAAGGGTTCCCTCTTTACCCGGGCAGTCTCGAGGGGTCAAAAGTCCCTGGTGATGTCACCCCGCCTAAGCGGTGTTATTGCCTGTGGTCGCCACTCAACGACCTTTGCTTGGCATTACCTTAGTCCTCCTGATGGTCGCAGGGACTATAGTCCCTTGTGCTCCCGCGGGAGCGTTTGACCGTCAGGGGGACGAGCGTGAATGGGCGCAAAATCCCTGAGATGGACATGTGGTCCGTTGTCGGCTGGGTCGTACATACGCCTCGCCAACTGGGCCACAAACTCATCCAGGGGTTCGACTTTTAAGGTTCGCTCCAGCCCCCACGATGACGTGCCCTCTTCGTGCATTCTAGGAACTCGAAATTGAATCCAATGGGGTGGGATTCGAAATTCTAAAACGCTACCAAGCCATCAACGCAATAGAACACTCCTATTTATATAAAGCTTCGATATATAGGACGTTTGCTGCAAGCATGTGACTTAAACCAAAACGGAAAGGTCGAGTCGATGTCGAAATCCAGTTTATTGAAACTGTACATGCACATACGAGTATATGTTCATACCTTTTACAAACTGTATGCATATTATATTCCGCGTGGATTTCGCGCTTCGGAAATTTCAGAAAACAATCGGTGTTCCACAATTCGTGTAGATTTTCGGTGGAGAAATTTCAGGGGTGGCGTGGATTTGTGTCTATTGTGGTGTCAGTTGTGAAACCGGGTTTCCTGTAGCTCGCGAAATGTCCCACACTTTTGTGTCCATTTTCATACTATAATGTTAGCCGTCAGAGAACGGGGATTTATTTGAGGATCTCGTTATTCCTATATTTATGTAACATTGGTCGTAAAATAAACTTAATCGAGTATATGATTGTCAAATTTTACATTACGTATTTTAGTGTACTTTTTGTCATGATATGAATCCTTACGAAAAACAATTCAGTTGAATAATGTACTGAAATCACTGTTTAGTTCTCTTTGACACAAATATTTCCACGCGACTCCCCGTTTATTGTCCCGGCCCTCTCATGGTGTCTTATTTTATATTTATTGAAATATATTTTTTGACTATCGACTTTTACTGTCTCGGTGTGATTGCAAGTGCGACTGATGATCGTGAGGTCCTGGGTAATCCTATGTCGGGTACTATAAAATTTCTAGTAGTCGTTCAGAGTTTGAATTTGTGCCGGGTGTATGGCAATATACACCCGGAAGGGTAACGGACTGGGGAATCGAGTTTGTTTACTGTACGTCTCTGCCCATCTTATCAGGGATTACCTGCGTAAAATTACGAAATACATTTTTAATTCCTTTAGCTACGACGGGAGCAGTTTTTGTGGCTTACTTGGGGTACTAAGACAAATTACAAAGCCTCATCTCGCTGACAAAACATTTTTATACGTGACAATCCGTTTACACATCCATTCAATCTTACGTTCCATCAATTTTTCGGAAGTCCTCCGACTTCCGAAAAATTGAACAACTCAACAAGCACTCAACACCAATACCAAATCTGACTGGAACCCTTACACAGTTTCGCGAGCTAACTTAAGACTTGTCAATTATGTAGATATTTCAACTCGAAATACAAAGTTTAGATCACTGCAATAGCTTTCGCACGTCTATTCAAAGCTGAATAACTGAGTTTGCAGTATTCTAATGGAATACGTTACGTGACCGAATCAACCCGTTGTTGAGGCAGGAGTTGGTAATATTTAATATTGTTGTATAAACCACCCATGAACCACCACTTCAGTTTAGATCTGCAATTTCAGTACAAATAAAATTTACTTATTTTGCAAAAAATACAATAATACCTCGGTTTATAATTCAAGGTCTGCTGGAATATAACAAGTTTTTACAGTAATATTTTAGATAATCATTGAATTTCAATGGTTACTATATGTACATGGGTGAATTATATATAATATAAAGGATAATATATAACTCTGCCCACCCACTTCCTACGCTGCTGTAGAGTGCGGTTCGAGAAGCTGAGATTTGCCATCACTAAAGATGTTTATGAGAAAAATCTCTCAGGGAACGCGTTTTTTTTTTTACTGGGGAGTAATTCATCAAAAGATACCCGGTAGTTTGAGAAGTACCGGGTTATGTAGAACTTCCGCATTACTGAGGTAACCTTTGTCAGCTCTAAAAGGAGGACTTCAGGATCTCCAGCGGAACGCACCGGTGTCCTCCGAGCTCCGAGGGTGTGATCAAGTAAAAAATATCTAAATCTTTTATTTTATAATTTTGGCTTTTTCTGAATATTTAAAACTTTATTGAAGACTTGATTATTATCCGGAAAAATATATAGGAGTCGTCCCCTCGGAAATTTTTTAAGCTAAAATGCATAATTTCTGTCAACAAAAACAAAATTTCAAAATTTCAATACATCATTCGAAAATCGTCCTGCTTTTTCCTGTACATATCAACCATTCTATTAGGAAAATGGACTGAAAAATGGACACACTCCAGTGGGAAACAGGAAACCCATTTTCCAACGGGCAACACAATGGAAACAAATTTTCGCCACTTTTAAAAATTCTGTAGACATTTGTTTTATTACGGAAGTATAGAGACAACCTTACAAATATTAAGGATAAAGAAAGACTTAAGACTCTCTGAACCCCTTTGAACATGAAAAAATATTCATTGTTCTTTTTTAATGCCAAATATAATATAAAAATATTGAATGGATTTTTTTGTATATCAGGAATTAGTCATATTATTTACGAAAGAAATAACATCAACCGGGCACAGGTGAAATTTTGTACAACTCTCGAATAACATTAAACAAAAAAATATGCGTTAAAAATCTTCGACTGTTTAGAAAGTCCTTGGAACTCGAATCTCAACAGGTGTTCAAAACAATGGTTCTCTGAGAGTAAAGAATTTAATCTGAACTTTCGCGACTGCTTACTTTCAGGCTTGTAACGTTTCAGATTCGTTCAAAGCAACGCCGTTTTCCTACGATCTTCAGCTGCTCCTTAGTAATGTGTCGATGCGTATTACTTAAACGGGAATACATTAGTATACACGTATAGTTAGTTCGTCGTACAGACTATTTAACGATGAATTGATGATTTTAATGATAATTACTCATGAACATGAGAAATTCAACAGAATTTACTACATCAGTATGAGTCAAATATATGTTGATCACTGAGAAGTATCATTGCGAACATTATTTAAATCAGCTTAAGTTTTATTTTATAGATTTAACAGTATTTAACGATTGAGGTATATACTTAGTAAACATCTGACACAATTTTATAATAAAATTAACAACTTTAATTGCTGTTAAATTGTAATATAATTTATAAGTACATTTACATTTGTACTAAGTTTATTTTTAGATTTTTTTTACGTAATGTTACAATAACAGACAAATCGCTTATGGCGTTTATACTATAGGGTCGGTGCTTGTTACCAACGCGCGCACCGCTTTCGTTTCATACAATCCTTATTCAGTCCCACTGAGACTATGCAGCTAAGTTACTCTGTTTATTGTTAATCACTGTGGACATTTTTCTTTGATTTCCCTTTTGTGTACGAGCACAACTTTTACAGTAATGAACTTTTTTATAGCTTTATATTTCAACAACAAAGTTTTAGTACTTTCTTGACTTTCTTTATATATACTAAAACTGTATCGTTGTTTGATTGCCTTATTGGTTGAGTGGTTGCGAGCGTGACTATCATTATATGTTTACTGGTTTTAAATTAAATATCAGGTCAAACACGATTAGATTTTTCCAACTATAACTTGTAGTGTGGAAGTAGGCACAATTTTTGTTTCATAATGAAACGTTAAACCTAGGCCGAAATGTGGGAGTGTCATTCTTTTGTCTACCTCTTCGGGGATTAAGGGCGTGATGTTATGTATCTACATATATTATGTTAAAGTAGATGGTGATAATCATATGACAGTGCACAGAGAGGGTACAACTGAATTCGGCATTCTTGTTTTACAGTTTCACTCAGCCGATTATCGGTTATTAGTTTCTCACTGTTGTCAGTTGTCACCTCATCACAACTATAAGCTATAAACTCTTTTCAGTAAACTGATAAATGATTGGTATTTTTTTGATTATTAGAAAAACCCAACTTTAGGGAACGCGGTATGGGAAGATTTGCAGACTATATTTAGTTACATGAAGAGCGAAGGAAAGTTTTTACACCGTATATATTAAATCATTACAAAATTTGAATGGTAAACTACGTGAAATTTCGTTTGGGGAAGCGCTTCGGGCCGTTACAAAGTATCGTCCGGAAGCGCAGTGAGAATAGAAAATTGTTAGCTATGAATTCTCTCTTATGAATAATTTGTCTTATTTACGCAATATAAATTTTGTACAAAGTTTTTTTGCATTTAGCAAATTTTGGGGTTGGAATAAAAAACACGATATTCAAATCACCCTAACAAAGTAGTGAAATATTATTTGTGAGTTTCCATTTCGTTATAGACCTATATAAAATTTAATTTCATTGATGTGTCGTTGTGTCATCACAGCAGGTCATAAATGTCTGGATCTAAGTACATACTAGACTAAAGTTGTACTTAAGATTTTTGAGAACAATTTTATACATTTTATATCTGATCTATTTATTGATTTAGACTCCCTATTTTTCTTAGTTATTATATCTAAGTTTATCAAATAGATAGAATTCATATATTTTAAGTTACAATGTCACACTCTTATACTTTACATTAGCAAAGTCAATTTAGTTTACTACAAATTTTACTCTTATATCATCAGATATATATTTCAGCACTTTGAATAGACGTCCATTAAAGTCCATTCACATGTTCTTTGGGACCTATTCCTTACTTGTAAGCTCTCAATTTCGCCCAAGATCACGTTGGAGAATATATTAATTAACTGTCTCCGTATATATTTTATGCATTTTCATAATTATACCTTCTGTAAAGAAATCTTTCTGCGAAGTTACTAGACGAGAAGTTTACAGCGCATTTCCTGCATTTCTTATGTTTAAGTTCGCGTGTCTCTTAAGAGGCTCATTATGCACGTTTGCTACAAAAACTGCTCTTGGAGAAAACAGGACATGGAAAAGCTACGGGTATATAATGTTAAACATAGATTTCTTGTTCAGTACGTGTGACGTGCTGTTTAGACAAATTTTTCATGTCATTGAAAAAAAAATATTTATTTTCCTGCTCAGTATAACCACTGTTCTACTGCTCAGTATAATCTCTTGGAGTAACTATAAGAATACCAGAGCACACTTCACGCGCTGCTTTAGTAATGATTAGGCTTAGAGTGGATAGAGGAAAGAAGTCTTGCGTCTAGGTTTTCGTAAGAGGCGACAAAACTCGGCGCCGGTATCCCGAAATACGGTACGCGATTGCTCCCTAAGTCATGTAGCCTGGCCGTCAACGTAAAATACGAAAAAAACGAAAAATGACACAAGAAAAATCATTATTTTACACAGGTCACGAAATTGAGTTCTCGATGTTTAATGTTCACGTGTTAATAATACTATAATTCGGCAGTAGACAGAAATATTGAGAAGGAATCAGTGCCCTTGAGAATTTTCCGTAACATTCCCTGAGGCCTACGAAGTCGGTCAAATAATTTGGTAAGATTCAGAGATGATTGACAGAAATCGTTTTCTCCTTTTAGACGACATTGAAACTTGGGACTAAATGAAGTCTACTAATACGTAATGAAGTAATCACATCAACTTTCCAATTTGCTTTATTATAACTGTCAATTGTCTTAGAGTTAACAAGTTTAAGTAAAATCAAAGGATAACTAATAAAAAATACCAACCAGAAGAAAGATACCAAAAAACAAATAGTATTGAACTGTTGTTAAGGTTGATGAAAAGTTTAAATTTGAAGATAGATATTAGGTTTTAACGAAAAAGAGAGGAACCTTTATTCGAGCGTGAGGTTTTAGAAAAGTGGTTTCAAATTGAAGTCATCTATAACCAGAACTATAGTTCAAATTCTGGTGATTGATTAGATATCATTAACTGAAATGTTTGTTTCAGCTTAACAAGAGCGTTCACGGCGAAGAGATGCCTTATGTCCTCGGAATACCGCTAGGTGGAGCCAACACTCACTTCCATTCTGAGTATACACAGAAGGAGAAGTTATTGAGTGAAGTTGTCATGAGACTGTGGACCAATTTTGTGAAAAATGGGTAGGATTTATCTACATCATTAAAGTAGTACATTCACACAACTCTCATGTGATTTTAACTGTATTGTCTTACTAGCGTAGGTTATAAATATTAAGAATACTAACATAATATGATTTCTATTATAATATTACATAAAAAAGCGTTTGATCAAAAACTAGACAGGAGTAGAACTAATAACTAAACAACTGATAAATATAAATTTGTACGTAGACTTCAAAAATTATACAACTTTAACAATTGTATTTTTATATAAAATTTTATTGTGTATCATTCCAACTCGCAAAGTTGCTTCAGTCGCTGATATTACTGATCTTTTAACCAACAAGACAATATAAATAGAATGTAATAATAATGGACCAAAAATTCAAAACGGCTAAATAAAACGTAACGTATAAAAGTGCCGCAAATATATAATCGTTGATTGTACAATCTTAAAGCTTTGATATCAGAATAAATCGGCCTGTAGTGAGATGAGACAGAAACGATAAATACTGACAGAATTTATGTTTCTTTGCTGTTGCGTTTATGAAATATGGCATTTTGTGGCTCTTATATAACTTATATAAATAATTTATTTTTTCAATTGTGTTGTGAAGTTGATAGAACATGTTTGAAGTACATAAATTGATACAGTGGACATTAAAACTCATATTTCGGTAGTTGCGGACCTTTTTTGTTTTTAGGGATTATAAAAATACCAAGAATTAAAGTGAGTATCCTATTTATATATCGTGTCCACGATTTCATTTACAGGTCGCCGAACACGCAAAGTGTCAACGAGTACTACACGTTAGATAAGAAGCAATGGAGCGTGTATAACGTGGAGTGGCCCGAATATACAGTTGAACATCGACCTTATTTGAGAATCGGTATTGAATTTATGCTAGATTGATCATGAAAAGCAACGTTAGATTACAGAGGCTAACCGGCTACATAGCTCATTC
>DWEI01006318.1:0-10178 GCA_018245875.1 Mysoria ambigua | reverse complement strand
AGACAAATCCACTAGCCACTAAATTCAATATTTGTCCGCTAAAAAGCAAGCCAAAACCACCAGATCTAGTGGAAAATCCACTATGTTGGCAACACTGAAGGTAAGTAAGAAAGATTGGATCACAACCAAGAAGCTGGTCATGCGAATTGAATAAAAGATTGTAATACCTACTCGTACATCTGAAAAGTGAATTGGCATTTAGAACTCTATGACAGATTATTGCTTGATGTAGGGACAGAGTTCTACCATCTTGCCCTCTCACTATACTCATTATGTGAATAAAATATTAATATCATTATTATTTCTTTATCAATTTACGCCTTCATACGACACATTGAAGTGTGTGTGAAAAGTACATAATAGGATATGGACTCTATGATCAAAATATTAATATAAGTATTTAATTTGTATACATTGTACGTATTGTATTGTACGTAATTTATTAGCTGTCTGCTTGTAATGCCAAAGGCACTCTTTGAGCTTCTTTCGGCCCAGATGGACGCGTGTGAAGATGTCCCAAAATGTTTATGGTTGTAGCGTGCTGATCAATATGATGACTGAATATATTGACTGAATAATGATGACTGAATATATTGATGGTGGCTGCAGAAGCTGATAACGGCCCGCTCCGCACAGGCTGTCCAGTTAGGTCACGCTCCAGTTAGGGCCTCGCCGCGCGCCGCTCGTCGACGGACATCGTAAATACTGCGCTCTTGTGTTTTATGAGAAATCATACTCGCAACTCGAAATTCTAATGGCGGAGAATAATTTTAGATGTTTTTGTTCCACCATCCAAATCCACAAAGATTATACTGTCAGATTATTAATATGTTACCCGAGAATATAACACTTAAACATTTTGTGTAGCGTTTAATTGAGTTGGGTCTAATAAAAAATGTGGGTCCTCCAATAACGTTCTTCGTACCTCTTTGATAAAATTATATCAAATATGTTTCTTTATTTCCAGAAGGCGGGAAAACTTTGGTCTTTAAAGATAAATAAAGTTTTTTTTTCATTAATAAATTTACTTACGCATTTTAAACAATGTATCACTAAAGTATAGACTATATGTTACATACGCCAAGTGGATAAGATAATACACGAGTTGGCACTACACTGTGGTCGTTATGTCTAGATTATAGGTTAGGTTTACGAGGCTAGCGGGGCAGTGGGGAAGTGGATGTTGCTCGACATAATGCGATAAGCTGCCTAAAGAAAGCGTGAAACGTATAAAGCATCAATTTTCTAGAATAATCGACGCTGTTTGTTGTGCTTTTTATCAGTTTAGTTTTTTTATAAATAGCAAGCGGTTAATTACTGTTATGCGATTTTATACTTTTAGTAATTATATCAAATATGTACATATATAAAAAATATTGCTACGAATTCACTACGTTTTGCAAATATGTCTATTGTCTATTATTACTCAAATTTATGTTGCTTTTTTACGTTTCGGTTATGATTAACATACAACTAAAATATACAATAACTTTTTCGTGTTTTTGTATCGGATTTGCTCAAGAATTGAACCGGATGCTTATTGAAAAACCGCCACGGTGATCTAAAAAACACTACAATGTGATAATATCTATCAAAATTATAATATACCTACGTTGTATGTTAGATAATTGAATCTCTTTATTGAGCTCAACAGTTTAGGCGTGTGTTATTATTTATTTCAAAACTTACACATGTGCGATCACAAATGATAAAAGATGAAATATTACAGTATAATTGAGGCATCGGCCCGTCCGGCGCACTTTCGCAACGCCAATTTTCGAAACGTCTAGTGTCTGTTAGAAACGTTAACACCCAGACTTAACTATCGTAAATATTTACACGTGCAGTGTACATATGGGCTATCCGCTGAGCCATTTGACTAATTGCCCCACGTGCTATTGTTTTTTACGTAGCATTTACGCCGGACCCAGGAATGCTAGTGATTAAAGATGTGTGAAAAAATATATTCTCTGTCAATGTTGTGATTGTTCGGAATGTACGAGATTGAAGTGAATTGTAAATGAAACTAATATTTTTTGTTAAATGTTTCGTGAGTGTTACACATGATTGAGTATTCAGCCGGCTAGACTCACGTATGTTTTTTCGGGATGGCCCGACTAGTTTCGGACCTATCCTCATGAGATTGATATTGTGGTCTCCGCCGCGACCTGGTGCCGTGATGTGAGTCTACTCGGCTTAATACTCAATCATGAAACAAACATGGTAACAATGTTACCCCTCATACAATTTGACCTAAAATTGTTGCCACCCAAAAATGTAGTTAGTTATGATACCCGCGTAACATGAACCCATTACTTCTTTAGATTTACAGTGTCTGCCGTCTATTTAAAATTCGACCGCACAACGCTCGATCAATCGTCCTAGCGCCACATGCACGATGTTATAAATGAATAATTCTCTTATTAAAATTTCTCGTTGCTCGTATTGATTGCAAGCGCGACCAATTGCTTGGTCCTGGGTTCAAATTTCGGGTCGGGCACTATTGGATTTTTCTGATCAAGATTTGCTAGCAGTGGCTCCGTGTCTAGGTTTGTGGCCGGTGACAATAGGCTCACCACATATTCTATAGTGGGAGGTAACCCTAACTAGTGAAACGTGAGAAAATACTACACTACTCTGTCTCTTCAGGGGCTACAAGTGTGATGATACCATCCTTCATTAATAATTTTAGTGAACGCAGCATACATTCAGCACTCTTGAACAAGCGCCGTGAGTTTTCTCCTGCCGCTTGACGCTACGGTCTACTGCACTCTGGCGTGTGTGGAGCCGAGGAAAGCGATAATTTACATCATGGTCTTTTGATGTTCATAAATGATGAGCAGCCTGAATGATGCGTCACTGTGTGTCGGCCGGAATTGAATTTGTCTTAATTAATCGCCTTATGGTGTGCCGAATATAAACCGTAAACATAATATCACGCATGTAATCCCCGATGCGTGAGGTGGAGGAATGTATATCACACCCAAGTTTCACCATACAGACGTTGCTTCTTGCCCTGGCCTTTCCAGAAGTTTCATCTTTTACATATTAATACCCCAAGACTTCTATTAGTGCGGTCTATCAGTTAGGCTCCCGAATCGAGGACGCAGATATTGTGAATCATCCATTGGCTAATGGTACATGGTGGAATTTTTCCTGCAAAATAGGGCTTAAAATTACACATACACTATTATTAATGAACATAAGTGAACTTAGGTTATCAACTTAACTCAGTTCTAGGAATTTTGTAACTCAAATGGCACTAGTTTGATGGTAGATTCGATGGCAGAAGAAACGAAGTATTTGGCGAGTGGAAGCTACAATTCGGCACATATACCGATGACCTTACGAGGTCAAGTGGCAGTGGATAAATGAGATCAATGGAGAGCAGTAATTATGCTCCAATTTGGAGTGCTCTGTGTTCAGTAATGGAATCATTGCGGTTGATGATGATATAAGTGAACTATGAATCTTATGAGGAAGTAAGACGTTTGATTCAGAACACGATACCTATGACGTTAGCGATCACAAAGGAGACATTACAACTGTCGCCGCGTCCCCGCTTCTCCATTATAAGGCAGCCTAGAAATCGTGATGTTTTTTACCCGTACTCTTATAACTAAGCAATTGATCTGTTTGTGCTTTCTCCCTTGTACGTAATATACCATACATTTTCACATTTTATCTTTATGCGAATCTATAAAATCATTGTGCGTTGGTGCCGGACTTAATTGCACTTATCTTAGAGAGATGTTTCAACCGTGTATTTAAATATTCCGTTCGCTTTCACTAACAAAAAACTGGATGTTCTGCGGAAATACGTACTTGTGTGAAACATACAATTTTTGATTATATTTTTTGCGGGAAAGTTGGATATATTTTGTAGAGTTTTTCATATTGTTAATTTATGAATATGCACGCCGGATGTGCGATGGTAATTAGTCAACGAATTCTATGTCTATGGTTATCTGAAACATTGCCACGGTCAATTGTTTTAGTGTTCTTTGAAACTCATATCATTTTTGTGTATGTAATATAATACGTAACAAATTTTACTTTTATGTATTGTGCATATTTTGTAACATCAAATTTTTACAAGTATGGCTATTTATAGCGAAATCGCCAACTGATGTCAATGTAAATTTTCACATATTTTATTGAAAATGTATTTTTTATTTAAAAACATGGATATTATAAAAAATAAGAGTAAAAATGTTAATCAACAATACTCAGACATGTGTACATTAAAATTATCGTTTTCTTGTCCAAAGACCGTAAGCGAAACTTTTCTGATAACGTCACATAGAGCATGAAAAATTTTGATGGTGAGATGCGAAGATTTCATACCGAAGTATTCAAAAAACTTTTGAGGCTCTCCGGAGGGACGCAAAAGATTACTTTCAGATAGCGTTATGAAAAAGCGAATAATGATGAAATTTTCGCAGAAAAATCTTTTTCCTGTTGATTCATACGTTTTTTTTTTCAGAAAGCGGCTATTTTATGGTTTGCAGAACGAAATGTTGCTCCCTGTGCTTACTCAACTTCAGGTTGTGTTTGGTTTAAAAATGATGTTGGAAAATATTCGTGAATCTCGCAATGTTTGTCATTTGTTTTGCTACGGTTCGCTTTCTTGAAAATTTCTATATTGCAAAAAATCCTACACATAAAGCAGATTTGAGTGCCTTTTCAGGAAAAATATTTTAAATTTTCAGGTAAGTTATATTCATTAGGTTTCCTTGCTATAATTAAAGCCCTTGTTTAGATAAACACCAGTTGTATTGTTGTAGTTTATTAATTGTGATAATAATAAAGTACGAGTTACGTAGTCAAACATGACTTGTCGGTATATGAAGAAAATGGAAATAATATTCTTGCTTTATACTACTCGTAGTTACGGATTGCGGGAACGTGAGATACTTAGCGTTACTGACAGAGGTTTCTTGTTGAGCCTAGCACGTTTCCCGCGGGGCAGATGAGTAATATCAATAAAATGTTTTGGGACCACTCATGCAAAGTGACTACAAACTACATAGAGCCATGGTAACTAGAGAACTGTTAAACATATGTATATGTAATTATGTACAGGTTTCCAAAATATGTTTAGGGACCAGTTAACATCGAGGCATAGAAGAACCAACATATACTGGTCCGTCAAATATTTCGTTTAGATGAAGATGAAATCCACTGCCTTTGACTCCATTGATCCGTCTTGATGTCCACTACACAAACAAAACAACCTAGCCCAATAACTGAATGTATTCAGTAATCGAATTACGAGAACTTTTTCAATTGTACTTAACGGCTCTGACAAAATATTGTACCGTACGTTCGTGAAGAACATAATTGATTACTTAACTCGCTCTTTAACTGCTTATACAAGTTGTCTGTTAGCAGCAACAAGTCGAATGTAAATCCGTAGCCACTTCCGGTATTATTACTCGTATTTTAATTGATTTCTGTAATTTCCGGCAATAGTCACTACTGGATTATTTATTTAATATTTTTGAATGCTTTCCAGCTCTCGAATAGCTAGGAATATGCCCGTAACGTTTTTTTTATTATTGAGCGCCATACAAATTACCTGCCACGCGCCGGCGAATGACTCCTATGGGACCCATAAAAGAGTTAAGCTTGTTTTTTTTGTTCATATTGTTTTAAAACAGAACTCTTCTCGAGTTTTTAAAGCGTAATGAGACTTGTGCAAAACAATGAATTGAAACTGGTCAAAGTTTCAATTGGAAAACTTTCAGTCTCGTTTATATATGTGTGTATTATGTATAAAATAAATAAAATTTATGTGTGTGTGTGTGTGTGTGTGTGCAAATGTTTTAAAGTCGTAACGATCGAATCGAATTTCGCTCGCTCAATTCTGATTAGTGCCGTTACTGAACGTAATGCTTGTCACCCAACGCTTCATTTTTCTATATTGCTTATTATATGTGCAAACTTCATCGCAAGGAGTGATAATGGTCTTATCCCTTCTCGTTCTGAAATAAGATCCACGCCCAGCAGTGGAAGAATAAAGTTCTTAATTATATTGAAGCAATAATAATTAAAATGATATTGTAAAAGTTTTTATTTTGCTTGACTAAACTAACCGGTGAATCGTGGGAATGTTCTACATTCCTCTGCCTACCCCTTCGGGGATTACAGGCGTGAAGTTGCGTTTACTAAATTTTCGTATATACATGATTTTCAAATTACAAGTTAATCTCCTTAAGCCCCGGCGCTGCGTACCCTACGTAAAATGTTTCTCCTAACGCAAAGACTCGCTCAGAATAATGTTGACACTTCTCAATTAAATTTTCAATGTTTACATTGCAACTGTGAGCGTGTTCGCGTAGCTGACAGCTGCCAAAGTTCAGAGATATTTTGTCTTCCGTAACAGCCGATCGATCCTTTTTAAATTAATGTTATTCCGGATACACTGACGAATTTGTAAACTTTTGATCAGAAATTGTTCCGGTAGTCATTTTTCAGTGGAAAATACTCTGCCCAGATTGCTGGTGCTTGAATATTCTGTAACAATTTGTGCGGTTTTTCATAGAGAACTCTTAAAGCTATAAGCAGCTTGCTATGTATGTATGGATCATGCCATTATAATGCATGTTTGGATAAATATAGTTAATCATAAAAAATATGTTTAGAGGCACATCATTAGCAATATTTATTTATATGCGTAACCTAACAGAACTAACATTTGTATTTATTACGCAAATAAGTGTCTGAAAATTAAAGTTTGAAATAAACAATGAAATGACTTTCGGCAGTTATTAACAGAGCAGTGTACTGAAAATAAAAGTGATTAAAAACATTCATACTTATACATATACGATACGAAACGAAACAAAAATCCTCACGCCTTCTTCTTAGGCTGAGGCTGAGACTATAGATCGCCTAATATTTCTGTAGCCTGTTGGTATATACGCTAATTAATATCATCAGAGATCACCACCTATTCCATACTGGGACGTAAACGTAACCGGTGAAATGTGGAGGTTACGTTACTCTGCTTACCTCTTCGGGAATAACAGGCGTGAAGATACGTTTTTCCTGATCAGTATGAAAAATATGAATATTTATTAATACGATCAGCAGGTTTACTGCTTAAATAATATGTTTAAAACAAACATGAATAAGTTAAAGCTTAATAAACTTTGAGCGGTTGTTGCACTGTGTTGTAAAGCAAGATTTTTATTTTCTTGGTGTTTTGCAGTAAAATATTTCTTTTATAAAAATCGTGTACAGGTTAACGCTAAATTGATAACGTAATTGTAGGCACGAGATGAAATATTCAATTTAATTTTCCAATAGGTCGAACGAAACCCAAGATGAAAAGTACCAAGTATTTGCGATTTAATCTTTGTTTACACACTAACCTATGACAATAGGGCAAAGTGCGACAAAGCATTACAATCTGCGTTATGCCAGCGTTGTATGCAGCGTGCAACAACCTTAGCTTCACCTTTACGAGCGGATAGCTGGCCAGCACCGCCTGCTCGCGACGTGGGTGACGCTTAAGATGCACTTAGCGGGTAGCACTCATCCCATATTGCGGACCTTGGCGACAAAATATAATGTAACGTTAACTTTTAATGCAATATGTGTAAGAACGTTTATGATGTTATTTGGCATTTTTTTCTCCTTCTGTCTATATTTCAGCTAGATTTTAGTCCATGTCTCTTAAACGGATTTTAAGTAAAATAATTGTGAAAATTTTTAAATAAATATGTACGACATAGTACAAGTATAGTACTACTAACGTTACTAGTATTGCGGCGTTAAAAGTGTGTACATTTGTTGTAAGTTCTAATACGAAAATATGTTTCATTTTATACTTAAATTTTCACGTATTATAGAATTTAATAGATACATAATGTTTTTGCTATATAGAATTTATAGTGTTGTTTTTATTATAAAATATGTATAACGATATTACATAACAATACAGGTACATGTTTTATAATAAAAACTACATCTCGCAACTTCTATATTTTATACAGATTTGGTTTGAAAACGGTCCTTTACATCGGTTAGCTCTGAAGCGTGTGTCGTTTTATACGACGTGGGTTTCGTAATAAATGTTAGTACTCAACCTGTGTAGTGTCCAATAATATGCTTCTTTATCAACCTCATCCTTTTGTTGATAAAATATAGTTACCGGCGCCCACTTGACAGTATTTTTATCAGTTGTTCACGTAACAAACCGACGATAATACAATGGACATCTTCGTGAAATGTCTATAGCAAACTGACCGGATAAAAAAGAAATAAAAATAATATATGACAATTTCCTCAACGTTATGTTATAATAAGATAGAGTGTAACGTTCAACATACGGTATAATGATAAACGTAGATGAGGTTACAATAAAAGGAACTCGTGAAAACCCGATAAGTGGTGATAAATGGCAGGCAATTCAAACACTTGTAGTGGTGAACATCGAAACCGGAAGCAGACGTTTTTGCACCGGATCGACAGATCTCCAACGAGCACGTGTTTCCGCTGCGATGGCTGTAACGTCGCGGAATGTCTTCCTTATTGCGTGAAAGCCTCGCTCTATGCCGTATATAATCTCTATGAGGAATTTTGGTTACGTATTTCGCGGTGATCAAATCTGGTTGCTATTTATGAGACCGCTATACGACTTGTAGGTAATTTATGTCTGTCGAAATAGTTTGTGTATGTATATTTGTGATTGTGAATATTGTTAGAATGTTGTAATTAAACACTATCAGTGAAACGTAGGAGTGTACTACACTTCTCTGCCTACCTCTTCGAAAATTACAGGCGTGATGTTAGATTTTATACAATTTTAATGGATAGTTTCATTGACAAGTTACTTCTACTTGAGTTTGCTTAATGATGACGTTGGACTAAATAGCTTTAAATAATGTGTTATATATACGACAATATGTAATACCGATAATAGAAGTAGAAGACATTAATTTATATAATTTTTTTCTTTACACTTGTATTTCCTGTATGTATGTAGAGGAATGTAGAAAAATACTACCACCTATGTATAAAATTCTATGTTACACTATGGAATAAGAAGTGCGGCTATTATCATATACCGATCATAAATTATGGATTTATTATACGAGCTATAACACTAAATTTGAAGGTAGAAAAATCCGATAGCACCTAACCTGAGAACAGAACCCAGGCCCTCTCGATCGGCAGTCGCGTTTGTAACGAAAAATTAAAATGAGTAAAATGAATTTCGAATTATCTAAAGAAACTAAAATCGGTTAAACGTGTTGAGGAAATAGCATATCACAGAGAAGAAGAGAAATAATATGACGTTTTAATCGCTATGGAGTCACGCTCTACATATCGTCCAGTGCAATTAAGATGCCTCCGCCTCCGCTGCGATTAGCGATAGAATATTCCAGAGCGGTGTATTGGACGACTTAAATCTTATGTTCCACTATTCATATGAATAAGAGAGGCTATTTATTGACAGGTCTTTCTTAGTGAAGATTGAGACAGACGTGTTTTTGCAGTTACAAGTTATATCATAACTATCAGGGAATCAATAGCCATATAATTGTGCAGAGATCGTGATTGAATAGTGTATAATACAAGTGAAAAGGACAAAAAATGTTCAAAAATCTTCCGTTAGCATAATTATAATAACATTATAATGGCACAGTCATGGGAGCCAGTGGTTAGTTTTAGTACATATTAAGGTCAGTATAGTATATAAATATATTTGTTTTTAGGTAGATGTTGCATCACACTGCACATAATAGAAATAATTACAAAATTCAACTCATGTCTATTATACGAAATTAACTGGATTACTCGTAAATTAACACAAAATATGAATGCAATATGTCGTCAGTATCCGGTTAATGAGCATATAGATTATGTACCAATACGTTATTATTATGTATTATTATTAATCTATTTATTTACAATAAATAATATTTATATTATGTTCAGTGTTGTATATGTAAATACCGTATAAAATGTTTGATATTTTAAATGATTCTATAACTACACTCGGCGTCAAAAAAATCGCACCTTTTTAATTTTTCTAATAAACCACTCCTAGAAACTAATGCATAGATTCTATTAGACAAAAAAACATACAATTTAAACGGTTGTTTCAATACCTTTAAATAATTAACAGATAACATTATAATAACAAATAAAATTAATTACCAGGG
>DWEI01006317.1:0-10179 GCA_018245875.1 Mysoria ambigua | reverse complement strand
GATCAACTACGAACACACCCTGCCCGACGCACGCTGGACATTGCGACTGATCCTTTCACAACGATGGCTGACCACTTATGATCAGCCGTCGACTCGACGAACAAGAAGAAAAACGTAATTTGTAATTTCTAGAGCTATTATTCTTCCCAGTCCAAATATAAAAGAATTAAAGTAAGAAAGATATTAGTAACGCCCTAATGACTGCTAATTCTATCTAAGGACTCTAAAATGCTGGAGAATTCTAATAGCTCACTAATATACGTCCATTTATCCCGCACAAAACGCTCCGTTACGTTTAATGGCAGCTTTCAGTAGAAATACCTTCTTTCCAAAAGCTCCTGCCTCAGAAAATTCCTCTATATATTTCCCGTGAGGATAAAGCAGTATTTTTTCTGAAAACAATGAAATTGAAATTTTGTGTGACAGTTCCGTGCTTGAAAAAAAGAATCCATTGATATTACAATTTATTTATTTGACGTTGTGACAATTTTCCCGTTAATTTTTAATTAATGATCATTATTGTTACTATTCACTTTCATATTATTTGCACTGAAAAAAATTTGACTGCCTGCAAAGTCTTACAAGCCTTGGTTAACTAGCGTAGGTAGCGTAACTAGGAATACTGGCAGTATAAAGGAATTCGCAATTGGCTTAATGATTAAATTATTAATAACAATAACATCCTCGTTGGTCATATTGATTGCAAGTGTGACTGCCGATCGTGAGGTCCCGGGTTCGATTGCTTGGATCGCACAGTACAAAAAAATTCTAATTTATATTTTCCAGTAGTAGTACGGAGTCCGAATATTTACCCGGTATATGGCAATAGGATCACTACCTAATCTATGGTGGAATGTAAACGGAACTGGTGAAACGGGAGAGTGAACTACACTCCGCTGCCCTCTGACGTTCTATTCAGTTTATATGATCATTATTATGATCATTAGCTTATATTTTATGACTTTTATAATCTCCTTACTTGTTTCTGTAATATTTCTAGAAATTAAATCATCGCGTCTTTGTCAACTGTTTTCAAAATCATCATCACCGCCAACCCTCTTATCGTTTCCCTAGAGCACACTGGCCTGGTTTCTCGTTTAATCTCTCAAAAATGCATCTCGCATTTCATTTCTACAAGCGCATCAGATTAGTACGAGCGGGAATTGTTTTTAAAGTATCAAAAACATAATTCGTGATATATAAATCTTTAAATAATGTGTAACGAGGTGAAGTTTTTCATTTTGAAATCATCTGACGATTTATTTAATGAGCCATCGCAATATATGTAGGTAGTACCTACATGTTTTGTAAACAAGACACTTCCTCCTCAATGACGTGCGCTCGTCCCAGCAAGGGTTGGGGATGTTTTCCGAATCATATAATTAGAGTCCATTCGATCTGTTTACTCTGCGTTTCATGGCTTTACAATCAAGGGATTGTAATTAAAATTCTTGTAGCCATGCTATTTTATCGTTCATGCCCCATTGATACGGTTCAATTTACCATGAACATGTTTGTTCAGGCATTCAGCTTTGATGTTGGCATACGCCATTAAATTGATTATCTAATTAAGCTCGGAAGCGAATGTACGCTTTAGGTCCATTCTAGGTCACTATGAATATTAAACAGCTGTTGTAATATCACAACACATTAAACTTCTAACAATATTATCGTACCAAACATTACCGTATAACGTAATGCTTTTGTGCAATTCTTAACGGATATGTATGAAACAATTAATAACAAACAAAAAATCACGTATGTATTCGCCGAACCGGTAGACAGAGAAGTGTAATACCCTGCCACGATTCACCGGTTATCTACGTTATACATACATCCCACCATGAAACTGGTCGCATTACCATAAACGGGATACGGTTTCAAACTCCAAGCTACTACTGAGTATTTCAAGTTTAAAATCTAATAGTACCCAAAGCGGAGATCAAACACAGGGCCTCCCTTACTTAAATAAGTCACTGTATGGAAGTACTCAATATTTTTTTTTCTATTTTTTAGCTAAAAGACCACCCGTAGAGGAAACTGCATCTTTTCTGCAGTCCCTGCTGGCATCTCACGGACCCAATTACCTGGAGAAACTTTTCGGAAACAAAGCTAGAGATGCTC
Source organism: Mysoria ambigua (assembly GCA_018245875.1). Classification (NCBI taxonomy): domain Eukaryota; kingdom Metazoa; phylum Arthropoda; class Insecta; order Lepidoptera; family Hesperiidae; genus Mysoria; species Mysoria ambigua. The sequence goes on along the minus strand of DWEI01006317.1, from coordinate 8,055 downwards.
TGGAGCCTCTAGGTGGCGTCGAGAAAGTCGCCATTGCTCTGTCTGGTAAAATATTTTTTTTATATACAAGAAAAACGATTAGTGGCTATGTGATACATCTGTTTTTTTATAACCTTTATTTATGATCATTGAAGTTCTATTCGTCAGTAGTATAAGCTCTTTTTGACTCTTGTAATTGACCACTACCAATCTTGCACTAGAAGTTTCTTTTAATAAGTTAATTCATGAAACTTAAATAATATTGATACTACAGATTTTACTAATCCAGTAATTAATTGAAACTACCTGTAGTTAAAAAAAGTTGTTTTATGTATTCATTACAATTCATTACATGATAATGACCCACGCCTGCGGATCTTAGGGGCTACGTGTGACTCTTGTTTCCTATGTTGATATAACTTTCAGAAAAAGACAACTGTTGAAGAAATTAATGAGTATATAATATATTTTTTCGCAGAATCTCAAACTATTGAGGACTTCGGTGCCGCTCTTCATCTCATGCGTTCTGATTTGGAGCATCTGCGTTCTGTCTTCATGGCTGTGGAGAATGGCGATCTCGGTATGCTGAAATCCCTTGGCATCAAGGACAGCGAGCTCGGCGACGTCAAGTTCTTCCTCGAGAAGCTGGTGAATACCGGCTTCCTCGACTGAATAGCGCCGGAGTCAGCCTCTGATTACTACCATGTCGTCCCATTTGCTCCCATAAGCTCCGCATTCTACAGCTACCTTCCCTACGACTCGATCAAGTATAAGAGAGAGTACCTTCCCTACGATTCAGTCAAGTAAAAGAGAAACTGAAGGTACAATTCCCTTACCTCTAACCTTGAGAGCTTGCGTGTGTGATTGTACATATTTGACTTTACTTGAAAAGCATTCGTTTCTACCTGGTCGACTTCCACAACCGGCCACGTGGACTTGATCTGGTTTAAACGCATTATAATTACTTAAAATTTCCATAATATTCGGGTTACTCACATAAAAGATAATAATTTTACTATCTTCGTTAGAATAGAAGAGTATTTATTAACCTATCGTTGTCAGCCAAGTAAATATTTTGTAAAGCAATCTGTATCGAACTCGTATTTGCCAATGGTTTTTTAACATTTTTAATACCTCATCAAGTTATGTCCGGGAAAAAAACTCGCGTCTACGCCATAGGGGAAGTGCAAACAATGAAAATATTTTATGAGACAGCATCAGCAGTTTTTTATTATATTTTAAGGAAAATATGTAATTATTTTTCTTGCAGTTATATCTTGGTGTTTGGTAATTTTTAATATATTTTGTACTCTGGCTGGGAGGGTCATTTTTAATAGACTTTTCTTGTAACAAATTTCTTGAAGTTACTGCATTGATGCTGGACTAAAATAAATTCCCGATATCACTCAACCCTTGGCCCCATTCATAACTTGTATTCGAATGAATGATTGAATGTCGCCCCCTTTGGTAAGCTAATTTAAAATTCCCAATCATGACGAACGGCAACGACACGATCAGAGGCGACTCCGTAAATGGAAAGTGTCCGTACTAAGCGAGATATAAAGCTAAAGTAGGTCGATTTCTCCTAGAAATTGCCCCTTATTAGGTAGAGAACTAAGTGTTAAGAAACATTTAAAGAATGCATGCGCTTTATATCTGGCTTTTGGAAAAATCCAGAGTAGGACCATGGATACATATCATTGTAACGTAGATATATTATTATTATTATTATTATAGATAAATGTAACCTGTAGCAGATAAAGTACAATTATTTTAATATGATCGGTATTTAGTGTTTATGAAACATTTTTAGACCCTTTTAGCGACTTAGGCGTCTTCGGAACATATCAACAACGGGTGCTCCGTGATAATCCAGACATATCAGAATTATGTGATTAATTAATGTTAGATTGCGTGTGTTGTTTATGATGTAAAAGTTTAAACAGTAGATCTGGAAGATTCTAGTCGTTTTATTGTTCTAGAATGTAAGACCATTCTCTATTTCAATTTCACTGTTTTGAAATTTTACGAGATTGTTCTCTTTCGAGTCCAGTAGGATATGAGATCATATCAATTACTGTAGTTTTGTAGACTTCTTCTCTTCGATGTTGTATATGTACCTATTCATGTAAATAACTTTTGTCAAATGCGGGCTACGGATACAACGAATGGTAAACCTTAAATAGCAATGTATTAATGTAAATACACAATGCTTGGACATTTTTAAAAGATTATGGGACGCTTAACTTGTGAGTGTGGTATGTTTACGGTTAACATAGGGCATTGAGTAGGTACATTAACATGTACATGTCAATTTGATATAAACATTAATCTCGTCGCATGCTATGCCACCAGTGTTTTGGCACGGCGGCATCGTGAAAATTTTAAATGCCATTGTCATTTTAAAAAATATATAATAAAATCTATTGCCATAGATAAAAACAAATTAAAGGTATTATTTTGTCTATGCCTGTATTTGTCAGAAGTTGTATATTATACCTTTCTAGTATTGCCATCGCCAAATCTCTAATACACACCAGCACATGAGATTTTATTGTGTTTCACATGTTAGTGGCATGTTAGAGATTAGTCCAGTAGAAATGTAATTCCTGCTATTATCTACCTTTTCACATGTAGCTTAAGAGATTTTAAGGGTAATATCTATATACTTATATAGAGTTTTAACTTGCGTCAGATCTATAATATTATACTTATAAAATTTATTGTGTAATGTCTACAAAGGATCTTTGGTCTCTGTTAGTTGACATGTTTTGATCTAAATATTTTGGCTTATCTATTCTTAAAGAAGATCAATAAATGAATCATTGAAATTGCGTTTTATTTCATTACCCCACCTCTTATCATTAAACCCCCTTTAAAAGTAGAATCAGCAAGATATATAATATGTACCTGCAAAACAAAATAAAAACGCCATTTTAATACTTATATTACGATGTATTTAAAGTATTAAATATATACAAAATTGTAACAGAAAACTACCGATAAAACTTTATAACTAATCAGTATTTACATTTGATAATTACATTACATATCAATAACCCTAAAGTGTTCTTAATAATTTCATAATATATCAACTTATTGTTAATTAAATCGAAAGATGCGGTGGTTCTAGACAGACGTTTAGTGCGCCATATGGCGACAACCAGTAGCAGATCAACCTATTGGACTTCTTGCACTCAGTTATGTAAGCGGAGTAACCGTAACAGGACTGTTGTTGCCAGACACTGTCAGCTCCGAGTGACACTAACAGTCTCATTTGTAACTTATTATTAGTATAATACGAAGCCGACCACATACGCGTCGCTGCTTAGGAATAACGAGGCTCGCCCGTAGTACACACATGGGTTAGCTTCCTCGCCTTTTTAAACTAACAATCTATTGTTTAAGGACAATAATATTTCACGGCGAAAGCACTAATGAAAGACGGTACTACACCAGGAGTACCTCATGGACGTCCAGCACCATACTCGCAGGCGTATAAAGTTATATACTATAACACTCGTTCAAAACAAGAATAATGAGACTCACACTCACAACTAAGTGGAAAATATTTTTCATAACAAAAAAAAACAGCGCGTATATCACCGCGCATATATCTCAAATATCACCAAAATACTAGTAAATAGCACTAGTCAAATTGCTTTATGTCCACATATCTCATCTATCATATCTATCTCTGCAACGAGACATGACGCTTGTATTTCCCGGAAGGGGTAGGCAGAGAAGTGTAGTGCACGCACACTATGGAATAGGTAATGAGCGTATTGCTATATACCGGACAAAAATATGAAGCAAATAATTAACAATATTTTATTAAAATACTTAATCATATTGGTGAGTGACCAATGCAGTGTTACTGCAACACTCATGCTAATAATGCAATAAAAAATAACTGGCAGGAATTGCTGCTAGCTACTATATGACGTAACTTTTATGGAAATCAGTACCGCTGTGTCCAATACACCCATACAACAATATAATGTATATATTCATACAGAGTAATATAACACAACATAGACAAAAAATTATAACGTCATAATTTACTCTGAACTTTCAAACAAATAAAAAAATATTACAGATAACTAATAACACAAACATTCCGAAACCGATAATCATTATTGAAGAAAGGTTATGATTATTATAAGTTCATGAAATTGTTCTTTGTAATGTTGTAATGTAAACACAGACCGTTGTGTCATATGTAAGACGGAATTCAATATAGTTACAGTGTAAACTCTCTTTATAACGTCCTTCGTTATAATGAAAAACTCGCTATAACGTAGAAATTAATACAATTTGGTTAGTTTACCACAAAATTCATACATTAATTCACTCTTTATAACACAACAGATATTTGTCACGAATATAGACATCAACAACATGTTGAACAGAGTAATTTATCAATTTAACAAAATTAATCCTTTGTGATGTCGAAATTTTTAAGGACAATACGCGAGGTCACCAACAGCCCACTCGCCTTTGTTATCGCTAATTGCCTTAACACGTGTGCCATCGTTCTTAGATTACATAGTCTGTAGGAAATGTTGGTCTCAGTTACTAACCTTCACTTTCCTGCGTATAACGAAAACTTTTCGTCATGACATAAAATGTTCGGTCCCTTCAAATTCGTTATAAGTAGTTTACACTGTATTCACAATATCATCAAATCTAGAATATCTTGAAATATGTGGCAAATAAAATGATAAAATATAGCATAGATACTTTAAGGCAATGGTTTTGTTATGAAATAAAAACGTCACATTGTCAACCCAATATCACTCTCTAGTCTGTATAGTTGTTCCCATACTTTATCCTATCGAACAAAATAAATACTATTATTAGAAATATATAATACTAGCAGTATATTATTATTATAGTATTGAACTTACAACCGAATAAAAGAAAGCTACTTGACTGCCTCGTTGATCGCGTTAGGTGCAAGGGCGACTGCGGATCGGGAGCTCCCGGGTTTAAGGGAAATATTCCCAGGTCGAAAACTACATAATTTTCGGTCGAAAACTACGTAGTTGTTCGTAGTCTGAAAATGTACCCGATGCATGGCAATAGGCTCACCACCTGTTCCATAGGTGGACCTAAACATACCCGGTGAAATGTGGGTGGTCTGCATTCCTCTGCCTAGCCAATCCCTTCTCGGGGATTACAGACGTGAAGTTACATTATAAAATAAATGTATTTGTTATATTAAATATGTTTGCTAGTGTTGAAGTCTAATATGATGCCTAGCATTTTGTACAAAGGTACAATTTTTATATTTCACCACTTATATGATCTTTCCCTAAATACAAATATTTTTTTCTCATCTCAGTGTGTAAAACCATACCAATTCAAATTTCAATTCATGTTTTCATTTTTATTCTTACATGTCTCATACTAGTTGCATATCAAGTGGCAAACTGGGCGAAATTGCCAGAAAGAAAAATCTCAATGCTCTTTTACAAACATTACTTTGCATAGTTAAAATTAATAGTTAATAATTACATCATGTAACTACTTACGTCAGATTAAAAAAAGATAATGAAAAAGATATGAAACGTGAATCTTGGAATATTTTTAAAATACGAAACAATAGTCAAAACCTTTACACTATGTGACAACTAATGCCTAACATTTATTAGGAGGCAATACTAAAATATTAATTCACAAAAAAACTAAAGTATAAAATATAAAATGACGAATTAAACAGACAGTGAAAAATATGGCAGTATTGTAAAGATATAGATAGACATTACAATAAAACATGTGATTGATTTTTGCTTTGAAAAAACTACTTTGAAAAAACACAACACACACCGAGGCTTTCCTATTTCAATCTTTCAACTGTAACATGTATCATGAATACCTACTTAACATGACATTTGTGAAAAAACATTACATTACGAACATTTAAATGCTCATTATAAACTATCCTAATGTTTTCTCAATCGTTTTTTATTTTTTTCCCTCAACTGGTCTTCTTCATCCATTTTATTGTAATGAGAATGGATGTGGGCGAGCAGCTTCTTCTCCCTAGAGAAGTGTTCACCGCACATATTACATGTATACTTGTTGTTTTTTTCCTTTTCCTTGTTGTCTACAGCTTGGTTACTATTCACTGGTGTTGAAGTGGAAATTTGAGACTCCTGAATTATATTATCAGTTGGAAGAACATATGAAGGTTGTAATAATGGATCTACATTTATGAATGTAAAGAATCCTGGGTCTTTCGGAGGAGAGACATCTTCTAATGTGACTGAAAAGGGCTGTTCAGATGCGCGATCCATTATTTCTGGCCGCATCCTTTTGGTTCTCTTCTTTGGAACCTCCTCTGGCTGTTGTTTTGTTGATATCAACAATTTACTAGGATTGCCAGTCTGAACAATAGTATAAGACTGTTTTTTCATTGCCGGTGTTGTAAATGATACAGATTCTGATATAGGAGGTGTGTAATTATTAGAATGGTGTCCAACTTTTTTAATGAGGCCAACAGGATAAGGCTTGTTTGCCAGTATATCTCTTTCATCTGAAGATTTTTCTTGTATCAAAATACTAGCACCCTTGTTCTTCTTAGAACTCACAAGATTCTCACTTTGCTTAGATTTCCCTTCATCCTTCTTTATGCCTTTATCAGTCTTTGAAGTTGGTTCTGAATTTGAATCATCACTTGACACTATTTCCATGTTTTGTGCTACTTTTTCTTCTACTAGAGTAAATGTATTATTAGGCCCCGAGACTAGTTTATATCTACTGTTTAAACTAGGTATATTTGGGAATTGTACAGTTGGAGCTTGAACTTGTGATACAGTTGGACATACTTTGATTTGAACATTAGACTGAGATAGACTTTTTTCAGGTTCAGCATTGTATCGTTTGACCCTACTAGCTGGACCAGCTTTGACTTTGGTTTTAACAGGAGCAGGTGGTATGGGTTCATCATCCAAAATGATAGGCTTATCATTTATAATTGCAGGTTTTGAATGCAAACTATCTGTTTTTGTATTGATATACTTTATAACAGGTCCTTTTGGAGGACTTGGGGGCAAATAATCTGGAATTACTTCTTGTTTGGGACGACCATTTTTGGCACAGGAATGTGATAAAACTACTTCTTTCTTTAGAAAATTTCTATTGCATAATTTACATTGGAACAACACACCTACACCATTAACTTTAATCATGCTAACATGATCCATTATGTCAAAAGATTTTTTGACACTCTTATTGTCGTCTGCAGATTTCTCTTCCTTTTTCTGTACTTCAACCTGTGTCACATTATCAGGTTTGCTAGCGGATTTTTTACCTATTCTTCTTTCAGATTCGTCTGAAATATCTGAATCATTATCATGGTAGTTTGATCCTGTTTGCTTGGAGTTCTTGCTCCTCAAACTTTCTGATATTGGCTCGGTGAGGTTGGATAATCTCATTGATCTTGTATTGAGTATTTTTTGATCCATTTTTTCGGGATGTACCTTGACTGGATTTGTAGGTGTTGCTTCTAAGTCAATTTTCTTCTTATCTGGTTCATTCAACACTTTGTCCTCTTCAAGTATGTCATTATTAAGTTCCTTTTTTGATATAAGTTTTTCACTGGGAACTACATTAAATGGGATATCTTTGATACCTTCCATAGCTTTTTTTATTAGAGCATCACAAATATCATCATTAGACATGTTTGATTTGTTCAACTTCTCTTCCCAAAGGGTGCGAGTCTTCGTTTTTGTACTTAATGTCCCCATTTTACCTATAGCTTTTCTCAAGCTTTCTTGTGTTCGAACACATTTCTGTACAAATTCATAAAGCTCCTCCACCTTTGCTGAACATCGAAAACAAATTTTGTGTGGCAGCTCATCATTTTCTTCAATCTGAAATTACCACATTAATGCACTATTAAGAATTAGCTGATATAGGTAGATATATACAATTATGCATGTCAAATTTAAACGAAATATTTATATAATCTGAATAAACTAAAGATTTATTTACTTCTTTTTATATTTACTAATTAAAAAATATATATTAATTTATTATTAATTATCAACCTATACTTAGATTACAAAG
>DWEI01006316.1:0-10180 GCA_018245875.1 Mysoria ambigua | reverse complement strand
TAAATAAAATCACAAGAGATAATATGTATATAGATACATATATGCATATCTCATTATCGTAATGTTTAAAGCAAATAAGAAACGCTCCGAAAATACTTGCCTTTTATCTTTAAAATTAGTTACAAAACGAGAACGACGGAAGTATAGTGTAGAGCTACTTAAGTTTGCATCAATACAATTTAATTGCTCAGGTGTTTGTAATTAAAACATGTTATCTTAAAAGAAGTATGTTACTTTATTTTGATTTAACGTACAACAAATCCCATGGATGAGTATGCATTTGTTTACATGCCTGCGTCAATCTTTAGTTAAAATCTAAACTGGAACAAAGTTCTATATTCCAAACGTAAAACAACATGTTAGAGTAGATTAAAACTCATAGACACTGATAAAAAAATATTTCTCAAACCAAAATATTTTTACAATTCGATATTCAAGAGCGAAATGGGTACGATTTATCAAATTTGGTACTTGAAATTCGTATACAAGTGGCAAAGTCATACAGCATGCTTCGCGAGTGCCGGAACGTCACATCGCGGAGTGCGGCTGTGGGCGTGAGTGCGGACGTGTGCGAGCCGCGGCGCGCGGCTGTGTGCGGCACCCACCCTAGGGTGAGTAGCGAGCACACGGCCCCAGCAGGCCCCGCCCCTCCGATGCTCACACGGCTGACTTGGAATCAGATGGCTCGGCCAGTCGCAAGCGAGCCGTGACATCGAGAACGGTTCGCAGCTTCCCAACGCGCCCTCACCCAATACTTAGACCATTCGATGATTACGCGCTACACTGACCATCGGTTGCGTTTAGAAACTTGTCAAATTAAAGAATTCCGGTTTGCGGTGACGGTTCACCGGCTCCATTGATTTCGGACTGTGTACTTGTTTAGTGTTTTAGTGTGGACTGACAGTGAGTTGCAACGTTGTGTACATGCCGACGCGCCGCCACTTAGGTAGGTTAATGTTTCCACAACAATGACTTAAACTTAATAACAATTTTTACGCATAATGAAACGATATATCATAAGACTCTTGTATTACAGCTACATTTATTTATAAAGTGCTGCGACTCCATCCGACTCTACATTTTGTGTGAAAGCTATTTGCAGCTGGTATGGAATACGGAGTAGTATTTTCGCAATAAAGATTCACTAACGATTAAAACTGCTTAATATAAAATATTAATGCTTAACACGAATTGTAAATTTTAACAATGCGGTCTTCCCTATATAGATATTAATTTAATGCTTTTACATAAGGAAAAAATAATTGTTATTAATATTTTATTAGTCTGTAACTCTACATTAAGGTCGGCTATTAAAACAAACAACATTAAATCTCTATATCCATCAAAATTGATAGAACGATTGAATAAAAAATAAATTAAAGTTTCTAATATATGATTAATTCTTAGCTAATAATATAATTGTGGCCATTAATTTTAAACAAATTGAATGGTATACCTGACTGGGAAGCTTTTCAAAACACCCTATTAGTGTAACCCGATATTTTTGTTTGGCTCGAACTAATGCGGGATTCCTCAAATGCAATCGAATTGCTCTATCCCATGTCCATTGTTACATATAATTTGTAATAGTAAACATTTGGGCGTATTGTTACTTTTTTGCTGCTCTTACAATATTTGTTACATGATAACTGGTAAAAAGGTAACCTTTCTTGATTATCTCTAGTCAGTTTATTATGTATAATAAATGTATTATTTTTCATTTTATTATTAAAATGTATAAAACTCGTTAAAGACTATACTTTAAATAAATAATACTTTACCAATGCTTACTTGTATGGTCGTGATAGAATAATTTTGCTGTTGAAATAAAAAGTATAATGAGTTCTTAATTTATAGTGCACATAGAGAGTTAATTAATTAAAGTAGGTTTTAAGTACATGAATTTTCCAACACTGATGTCGAAAGAACATTTATTATTTCAAACTTTATTGCAATCCTTATTCAAGATGACTTAATGTAATTTTTGAACACCACGTACCAAATATTAATACTGCTTATTTAAAATTCAGATCCAAGATATCCTTGTTAACGTCAAGTTGTATTAAATTAATTGTGTATTCCGAGGAATATTTTTAAAGCTGAGACTAATTTCCGAGTTTATTTCACTTTTGTTAAAAACCTATGAAATGTTTATATGTAGTTACATCACTTGAAATACTTTTGTAGCGTTTAGTATTGCGTTATATTTATTGTCAAACGTATATTTAGATTGTTGTGTTGGTTGCAAGTCCGACTACCGATCGAGTAGTTTTGGGTTCAATTCCCGAATCAGGCACTGCAAAATTTTTCTACTTTAGATTATTTTGTATTCGCTCGGAAACTGGATGTATATCCGGTGTATGGCAATAGGTTCATTAACGTATTCCATAATGGGACTTAAAGTAATTTGTGAAACGTGGAAGTGTTCTACATTTCTCTGCCTATCTCTTCGGAGATTATAGGCATAATGTTACGTAGTTGACTTAAAATACTTTTGTGGGGTTTTGTGTTATGCTATATTTATTGTGAAATATATATTTATCTGAAATGATTATAGAGAAAGAAAGTCATTATCTTGAAACAACAAAAAATCTGACACATCTAACATTACCTTTTTAATGCTTGTGTTACAAATACGTATCAATTTAATGTTTTCAAATAATACGAAAGTTTTAAATAAATATGCGTTGTGTTAAAATGTAGTATCAAGTCGTATATAATTGTAATATAAAATCGTTATAAAAAAGACAAAATAATGGGCATAAAATTAATCTATGTAGTTGTTGAAAGTCGAAATTTTAGAGCTTTGCTCAAGTCGAAATTGTAGAGCTTTGATCTGTACCGAAAGTAGCGAACATTGTAAGTCTGAATGCCGAAAAATTTGTAATTTCGTTAAATAGAGATGTCCGTGTGTATTGTGAGTCGCAAATAATTTTTGTGGTAAACGATATTCGGGCACAATAGGTGACATTGATGTGGGACCGACCGTCTCGCAAATGTCGCCCGGTTCATCGTGTGTTTGCTTTTTTAACTAACGTCGCTTTTGAAATATATAGGACAGCCAATGTAGAGACAAAATGGATATTTTTTTTTCTATACATGTGACAAAACAATTCGTTTAATATGTAGTTATTACAATATCTTATGTTTTCATTCAATGGCAAATATATATATTTAAGTTATATTGCGATATAATCTTGCTATACGTAAATACATATATGTATTACTATTTTAACAAAGATTGATACTAGAACTCTACACCAATTAAACAATTTGGAAAACATAAAATGTAACTTGGAAACTAATTAATCTTGGTTATAACATCATGATACATTTAAAGTTAATTAATAGACAGTACGATGTTAAACGCGTATAAGTTTTTCACTTAGCAAAAAGTCCTAAATTGTATTTTTTTCGACTATACACAATCCAGTGAACTTATTTCGACAAAAAGCCATCGTGAAATCAATAAATCGCATGTAGAGTCAATTCAAGCATTCCGACAAAGTAGCAAATGTACAACGGGGAACAACAGTTCTGTATTATTTATACTTCAAAAGCCAGTGTTCGAGTGTTGACAACTCTATTATGTAACAGCTCTCAGGGGTGCCTCTCTACCGTGACAATTTTTTTCGCGTATTAATGACATATTTCTGAAAGAGCGACATAACCATTGACAGTTTTGTACGTTCTCATGCTGTCATTACACGGTGCTAAGCGATTTGGCATGTTTAATGGTCCCTCGGCGTATGTAGAGAAAGAAACGCCGTTTATAGTAAAGCTCTTTTACACATTAAAAATGGAAATGTTTGGTGCAAATTACAATCTTTGAATTGCTTAAAGCAATTTTTACTAGAGTTACAAACTTATACCTGCTGCACAAAATGTTACCTATATTTATCAATAGTATATAACTTAGACATAATATAAGGATAGATAAAAATATAATTTAATGATGTAAACCGATAGTGATATTCTTTTACATCCCACTAGTAGACATGGGTTTCTTTCGTTGTTACAACTCTAAGTCCCTCTCTATGTTGATATTAATGTGACTATGATTAATTTCATGTATGCGTATAAAGAAAATACTTTAATAGTGAAATCCATCTATAATCGCATTTAATATTTGTGAAAATAGTGCATTGTTCATGCAAAGCTGAAAAAGTGTAATTTCATCTAAAAATTGAAAAATCTGAAAACTCTCAGTAATATATGTATGCACCACGAGGCGGAATATAAATAACTTTTAATCATCTTAACCAAATACAACTCCCAGTGTTACGATACCTAAGTTTTTTCATACAAAAATAATATAATCCCGATGGGCTCAAAATAACACCTCCTGGTCTCAATAGCCGACATCCGCGCCGACGATGAGGCTTAATAAGGATTAAGATAGAGCCTTTTTTAAAAGTAAAAAGCTTTCGATGTATCGCTCTTATGAGGTTCTTTATTTTTCTCGAAGGAACGTGTCCATTTTAAATTCATTGTCTGAGCGCTGTCATTAAAAAAGTTTCAGTGTGAATGAAATTTAATTTGCATTCTATTTTTAAAATCGTTTCATAAAGCAACGATTATATTTTTCAGAAAAAGAAACAATGAATATAAAATATTTAGCACTCTCATTATAAAACGTTTTCTGTGAGACATTGTTTTTTTGTAAAAGTAAACGTGAAACTGTTCCTCAAATTAATAATATCTAGAATCTAACAAGTAAAATCACTTTGTAACTCTACAGTTTTGAAATGAGTTTTTGCAAAAAGTTATTCACTGATAAATGTTATAATTACAGCGGTGAGGATTTTCAGCAAAGATAATTTATAATTCTTATTTAGGTGCAAATAATGTAGTATTTGGAAAGTGAACTGGTAGTTTTTCTACTCCTGGACATATGTATGTAGATATTACCGAAATTTACTGTATAATTATGAAAACATGAAGTTCGTCACAGATAGACTTTCATATTTCATTTACTTCTCACTTTAAAAAATGCATATTTATTTATTATATCTATGAATCATTTCCGTCTCTACCAAGTAACATCGTTACACGATTACGAACGCGTAGAGCCTCCACCACGCGGGTGTGGTAGTCAGTAGAAGCGAAGATCGTATTCAATACGCCACAATAGTAACAGATTGATTTATCGTGCCGACAACCTGTGTACAGATGTCTGTACTATTGAGAATTAAATGTACTGGCAGCAGAACAATTTCGTTCTAGTTCAATTAATTTTTTGCTTCAAAAATATTCCTTTAATTAAACATAATTGTTATACTTGCAGCATATATTTTCTTATTTTCGTTGATTAAGACTGAATATTAGAAGATAAATTTCATGTATTTCGATTGTTAAAGAAATGATTCTTACAGTAATTGTTACACAGATTCTTACACAATACCACATAAAAGATCAGTTTGTTTTTATCGGAATGTATAATTACGATTTATATGAAATAACTCCTCCTTATAACAAGGCAAATATTTAAAGAGTACATTTGCTTACTTTATTTCAATAATTCTTGTTAAATATTTTATAATAAAATTAACCTTAGAACGATTAAAATCGTTAAAACGATAAAAACGTTAATTTCTTTGATTTATTAGTTAGAAGAATGTGTATATTTTGCTAAATTCAATTTACAATTACATGACATAACTAATTTATAATTACATGACTTAGGTAAATACACTATATATTTGAATAAAACAGCATATAAATTATAATCAGAGCAGAATTTTTACAGAGAAAGCAATGATAGAGTTTCTACACAATCAGGCTCTACTCTCTGTATTATAGTAAGTATGCAAAAAGTTGAATACACGCATAATCACACCATTGTATAATAAATTACAAAGGCAACAGCAGAGTAGGTTCAGACTCACTTTTTACACCGTTTTAAGATGAATTGTTAATTTTGTAGAGTTATAAGTGATACATATGAGAAGCATCTCAATTTTTACTTAACATTACATATATACATCTTGTCGCATTTATTTCTCGTTGGGGTAGGCACGATTTAAGAATTTGCTCTTGCTGCGATCTTAACAGATTTCTATTTAACCCGATGCTACTATTACAGCAAAACAGTAACAAGGGTCGAACTAACGTTAGAACCCAGTTCATAAAATCACACTACAATTATCTAAAAATATGTATATAATTGTACTATGATATAGTACAATTATATAAAACATCGTTATTTTAGTTGATACATAGATATCTATATATACGTTTTATATTATTCTTTATTGACGATAATAATATTTAATAAAATATATGTAAAATCTGCAATAAAAAAATTAAATACGAATTAATTAAATCATTTTTGCTTACACTTTGAGGGTAGAATGATTATAGATATAAGTATAAATATATTTTATGATATCTAAATTGCTGACGGTCTTACATTTGAAACAGTATAACAAATCGTTAGCCGCCGTTTTTTGCTGGCCATACAAATAAGACATACTGCTAGATCAATGTCCTAATTAATTTCTATTAACTCACCATCAACCAACTCTAAGTGTAGAAAATGGTTCTTATATAGTACACATATCTTGAATCATACTGACTAGTTTTGTCTACATATGATTAGCAGAAAATTATTTGACTTATCTTATTTATTTAGAAAACGTAGACAACTCTTTTCGGTAGACTGTATGTTTTCATGTTTTCAAATTTAGTTCTTACTCGATTACATAAATGAACGTATTTATATGATTTAAACTTTTTAAATGAAATAGAAAAAAAACAAATTATTGATTAAAATATTCTTAATAGGTTGGTCATTTAATATGTTATTAGTTACCAGCGACGGTTGAAAACGAACATCCTTTATTCATAAACGTACTTAAAGGCTGTAAGCAATAGAATAAAAAAATAATTGGAGCCGCCATTACGTAGTGACAGTCGCCGAGCGCAGTCGCACGTCTACGACCGGGTGTCGTATCATGTACGCGCGGTTATTTTCGTGTACATCGAACAGTATAGAAACAACGAGTACGAACATCAAACGATACGTATGACACTTGACGATTCAAAGCACCCACTAAGCGCGCCATTCGCGTACTAAAACCTTAAAACTTCACAAACGTCACATCACTGTTAATTATGTAAGTATACAGCGCACTGAAAGAGTCCTGTGCTCCGGTTTTTTTTTATTTTTTTTAAGCGCAGTGAAAAGGAAGAGCGCCTTTGACGGTTGCAACTTAAACGCGTAAGAGCACTTGGTGAAATAGGTATATGTTTTGTGTTACGCTATTCGGGGACGCACGTGCGTGCTGTGGGACACTTTGATGTATTTTTTTTTAAATAAACATCAAAATAGCGGTCGAAACAACTCTAAGTTAGAAACTAGGGTTAAATAATTGTAACCGTGTATTCAAAGTATTTAATATGAAATATTAAAATTTATTTATATTTTTTTTACTGAATATTATTGTGTTGATTCTACGAATGTGTTTTTGTAATTCGCGTCGTTGAGGCTATTTGAGATTTCGTATTTGAAAAGATTGATGCATAACAAAAAAGATATATTAAGTTTATAATGATACAGATTTTTTGACAATCAGCAATCTTTCTGCCTACTCCGTGAAGGACTTCACAGTATAATAACCACAATAAGAATTAATTCTATAAATGACTAACAAAACATGTTTCAACAATAAACGAGCGCAAAATAGGCTAGTTCGAGATAAATGCAGCGGGATTCGATTAGGAAATCTATTCGTTTGAGTAAAGAGAGGAGCATTAGTAGCACCTGCTATCGAGTAACGACGCTGAATCAAAGTGGGAACTAATGAGGCGTGCGGGCGGGACTTGCCAGACATCCGATCTTTAAGAGAACTCATGGAGATACGCTGAGCGCGCTGAAACGGATTCCGACGCGACGAATTTGACTTGAGATATTTATTTATTGAATACATTACTTATTTTCTTATATAAACGTAGGTATGTATGTATCTGTATACTGTATTTATTTATTCCGGGTAATTAGTTAATAAGTTTTCTTTATTATTTTAAGCTCATTTAATTGAATGAAAATTTTAAATAAATACATAATTATAATAAGTAAACGGTTAAAATTATTTTATATAGTAGTTGACGACTGTAAACGCTTTAGATGATGAGGGTTATTTTATTTCCAAACATATAAGATATAATATGCTCATTATGTAACATACGAAATTTTTTAAACGAAAAACTTGTATAGTATGTATGTAACATATTAATTTTTACCAACTCAAATGAGTCTTGAGCACAACTTTAAAGCTTAATATTATTTTTAAGTCGATCATGTTAATGTTAAATAAACTACTGAATAGTCAGTTCAAGATAGCTCACTTCCTTTAAGAATAACAAATTTATCAACAAGTCAAATATTCGCGAGGCTGGAGTTAAAAAAACGTTGGCAGCGACTTAGAAGTACGGTGTTTGGCATTCCCTGTCTTTGACTCTCTGGCACTCAGTATCTGGTCACTCACAAAGTTTTTTACATTTGACTCATCAGCAGTTTACATACATTTATACATTCCTTTCCTTTTCGTATATAAAAATAATGATAAATGTAGAAGAAATATACCAGGTCTGTGAGTATAGTGACGATTGGCATTCAGTGCCTTTTGCCTACTTCGTAAGGGCTCTGGCGTGGTGATATAATAACCATAACAATACTTTTCCATTCTCTATATGAAAAATTTCCATAGTTAATTTAGTATAAGATAACAAAAGATAAAGCAGATACATTGCTTTCTTCTATATGTATATTGATATTAAATAGAGCTGCAAGTGCTTTTTATACGTGCGGAAATTTTATATCAAAAGAATGACTTTAAGTCTATGTATATATTTGCGGCTTTACGATTCTACTATCGATTCCTTTGTCTATGAAAATTAAGATATATTTATCTAATTGAAATTCCCTAAGAGCGTCGACATTTTATTGACAAAGTTTTCTTTAAAATATATCCATATATAAATGTAGAGTATTCAGGAATATTTGTAAATACGACACAATAAATACGATTGTTCTTAGCATAACAAACATTTCGAAAGTCAAAATCTACGCGAGGATAGAATTTAAAACGTTTGGTAGCGAGTAGACTTTGCACGGTAGAGCGCTCTGCATGCGGTGGAGCCTTTGAAGCTTAGACTGCCACTTACAACGAAAAACTTTTCATTTTTAACGTTTTTTTTCCGTTTGCTAACATTGAGGTACTTTCACTTAGTCTTTCCAATTCGTAATATGGAGATATGAAGGGTTCAATATAGATATCTATTTCGATTTAAATGTTTACGTGACAAAATTACAGCAAATTGAAATTTTCCAAGGCTTTTATAATCGATTGAAACAATTTTAAATATCAAAAGAATATAACAAAACAGTCATACAGGTTTACATGACCCATCCTGTACAGTATTGACCTTATCAATATGGATAAATAAACCTTTTAATTTTGACAAAAACAATTCCTCATCATCATGCACTTTTTATTTCTCCACGGTTGTATCACGATCTCTTTTCAAAATCAGAAGAAACGAGGAAAAATTCTGATGTTTTTGGATATTATTTAAAAAATGAACACAATCTGTATACGTTTTATTTATTTTTTATCTACAATGTAACGCCATGTATACGCTACCTTATAAAATATAAAATGAAAATGAAACGATGTATTTGCCAAAACTAAAACATAAAATCGTTGCAAACAAGTTGTTGAAGCCTTTGACGCACTCAGGCGGCCACTTACCTACATCAAGAAACTTTTTAACATTTAGATTTACTTAGATTGTCAGTAATTTAGTGGCGCGTATAAATAAAGTCTATCGGCGGAGGCTTAGCATTACAAATAATTTAAATTTGTAAAGGCGTACCGAGACATAAAAACAATACCAAAATGAATACTGTAAGTTAACAAGAGCAGGCAACACCAAAACGAACGTAAACGTAAACGTAACTTCACGCCTGTAATCCGCCTACCAAAATGAAACAATACCAAAATGAATACTGTATGTTAACAAGAGCAGGCAATACCAAAATGAAACAATACCAAAATGAATACTGTAAGTTAACAAGAGCAGGCAATACCAAAATGAAACAATACCAAAATGAATACTGTAAGTTAACAAGAGCAGGCAATACCAAAATGAAACAATACCAAAATGAATACTGTAA
>DWEI01006315.1:0-10180 GCA_018245875.1 Mysoria ambigua | reverse complement strand
CGGATCCTGGGTTCAATTCCTGGTTCAGGCGGGCACTACAATATTTTTTAATTCAAATTTTCTAGTAGTGGTTCGGAGTCTGAATATATGCTCGGTGTATGGCAATAGGCTCACAACCTATTCCATAGTGGAACGTGCACGTAACTGGTGAGTGTTTTAAGCGGAAAAGGGTCCGATGTCTATAAAAGAAACAAGTTTATTTACTTATCGCGAAAAGTAAGGAAGTGATCTATTTGGTTATGTCTCATACTGGGAGTCCTTTTGTCCAGTCGTTATCAATATGCCTTGTAACTTTCAATTTCATCTTGAACCGTAATCGAGTCTGGTGCACTTCGGTAACGGTTCAAAATTGAATGCATTTATTTATAAGATAAAAATATATGCATTTATTATTAAAATACATTTCTGTCAGCCCTGTGTTTTCAATAGTAAGGTTCGCAACTAAATTCTTATCGTTAGTTTGTATACCGCGTCGCTTGGCAGCGCACAGATGGATATATCGTCCTCTCAAGTTTATTTCTTCCGTCTTTCTTTCCTTTATCTTTTGTACTTTGGAAACTTTTGACATATTGTTGGAGAGGCGAATTTTTATCTTCAACTGTCCAGTGATGTTGGTCTAATGGTCCCTTCCATCGGATTGGGTTAATGTTAAATTGTATTGTTACATTTAACATTTCTACAACAATGTCCATCAAGTTCATTTAAATAAATGACACAATTGCAGCGTATTACATTACATTAAACTTATTTGTAACTATGTACCAAAAACTACTACCGATACTAATTTTGTGATAAAAGCCGATATAAGCTATGAATTCCCGTTATTTCGGAATTGTATGAGTTGGGTAAAGCACTTGAACATACATTGAAATACCTCGAAAGAAGACATGCATTTTAGTTAGATCACCATCATCATCACCGTCATTATTATCATCACCATCAACAACCCTCTTATCGTTCCATCATCTATCGAACACGGCTCTTGTCTCCGACGATTCATCTGTTTCAACTCGTGTATCAATTTCACCATTTCATCACGGGACGCGTTCTATATTTGAACTTTTTCAATCTTCCGCAAACAAAATTTATTCACCTGCAGCGGAACTATTAAACTGTATTTATTATTCCCGTTTCATTACAAATGTGTCGTATCTCCCAGTGTTACCGATTTATTTATGCGATCCACGCGTACGTGTCGAACGAAATACCTTTAAATGTTTTACTAAGTACCGCCAATTATCCGCTTTTGTGAAATATTGTACGTACAGTTTCAATTAAATCGCCTCCCTTGTACAATATATCAGTTTCACTGATGTGTTCGAATTTATATCACGACCGCCGATGCGTGTGTACTCGTGCACTGAGCGTGTCAATGTGATACTTGTATATAATATAAGTGTGATGATACCTTTTGTATTTTGATAAATAATTCGGGTTATTATATTTGTAACCTTTGTGTGCTTTTGTTTATTTTTTATCATTAATAAATTAATACGGTGAATAATGACTTAATTTACCTAATTAATACAGTAACCAATAAAACAATACGCAAAATAACATCAAATGAACATGAAAAGAACAAATTCATTACATAACAATGCAGGTTTTCTGATAAAATCGTCTTCCACTTTACCGTAACAAAATCACAACTGGGCAGTGTGTCCAGAAGAGCACTAAGCGCAGTGAAACATAGCTTATGAGAGACCTCGAGAGGGCGAACGTTCAAAGCCGCTGAACAATAGGCAGCTTGTGCTTTCTGCTTCGAAAAAGTCAATATAAATTTGCTTAGAGACTTGCTTAAATACTTCAAATATCAACACACATTTATTCCTGTCTCCCCAAAGAGTGTTACACCTTCTGTCTGCCCCATGAGGGACCTAGCGTGGTATTATATTGTTATTCAATAGTAAAACAATTGTTGATACAAAATGAAAGTGAATGAGAGAATGTACGAGTATTAAAAAAAATATTAAATTACAACCGACGTGAAATTTATAATTAGCTTTACGTTATCATTAACCCACATCAATGAAATAATTCCAATCGCTCGTTAAACATAAATCAATGGCGTGTGAGATAAAAGCTGACACTATAACAACATATCTGTCTCGCATCGAGCTCTCTATAAACATTTTGAACCACGCTATTCTAAACAAAGGCGTATTTATATAAGTAAGGGAACCAGCACATAGACGATCAAAAGCAAAATTTAAACTATTTAAAAATTTAAAGATCCATAGATTTTGATCGTGGGCTACGTCATTTATTTGCGTAAGTTTTGTATTAGCTACATTATAGAGTCCAAATGTTAGTCTCCAGATACGGCGATGATCTCTTTCATTTTATACTACTAGGAGTAATTGCCCTGTACCTAATACCTACTGTGTGTAGGCATTAGCCAGTGAACATTATAATTGTTACTGACAAGGAAATAGTGATAGGTGGCGATCTGTGTGAAGTTATCAGGTAAAATCCGAAGTCTGTCTAAAGAGAATTGAATTTTTTCAAACTAAAACACTACTTTCCCGCAAAACATACACGAATGGAGCCTGTATACAGTTTATTAAACACATTTTGAGCTTATACTTAAATTGTAATATAAATAACTTAATTGTTCTGGTATATCATTCAACATTCGTCCATAAATTACAGAACTGCAACTGATTGTACTTTTGTTTTGTCTCCAGTGTGCTGACATCTTAGTGTTGTAAGAAACCGTAGATAAAATAAGGGTAAAAACACAATAAAATAAAATCAAGGCACACGGTGGCGCAAGTTGCTTGAATTCTGACTATTTAATGACAGGTAGATGTAAACAGTCAATACCTTGAACGCGCATCGTCTACTTCCCGAAGTAAAAATTGCAACGAATAAATTCAGGTCGTCATCCTGTCGTTCATATATGAAGGTAACGTTTGTCATGCATGAAGGTAAGACGCCCTCCAGCCAGGATGAAGACGATACAATTAGTGGCTGGCAGCTGTTGGGTGCGAAAAGTTCAAGATAGCGCATGCTGAGGTACGGAGTAGAAGGAATCGGTGTTATAATCAATGTTAAAAACAAAAGTCACAGGCGTGATGTTACGTTTTTTTTTACTACAAAAAAGTAAAATAGTGTCAAAGTAACATGGAACCGAAGTTAGAGTATTCTATGAAAATTTACAATTGGAAACACAATAAACTAATCTTTAACATGTCATTGAAATTAAATTGTAATGTTGAAAATGTGACAAATAAGAAATAATAATATAAAAACAATGCCCCTAGAATATTCCCCGGTTTCCTTCCTCGATTCTATTCTGCGCGAATTCCTTGTGACCGGTTAGGGTTTGTTTTCCTGAAAATAATGATCGCCATGATTTTTATTCGAATAGTAAATTTTTTTGAAAATAATTCAAAACTGCAGTGTTTCCATTTTATAGAGTTATAATTATATATAACTTTTTTAGTACTTAATACAGTATAATCATCTTTAAATAAAGTAAAAAAGTTTAAAAATTTGATTTTAAAACTTTTATATTTAGGATATATATATGAAATATTATTACAATACAACATAATGCTAGAATAAAAATCTCATAAAAACATTGCGTCGCTTGTCTCAGAAATGATCTCGATTTAATTGGCAATTAAAAAGACAAACTCCAGACGCTGAGAATTACGCAAAACATCGAAAATACGGTGGCGTTTTAAAATAATCCGCCCAAATTCTAATCAAGCGTAAACCAGCGATCTAGCCGAGCGTTTCGGCCGGCATTAATTCCTGTTCCTTAATGAAAACGACGAAAGTTAAAACCATTTGCATCAGAGAGGGCCGGCCGAGGACGTACTGAAAGTTGCGAATATAAAATCAAAATTTCTCGTGTCCAACACTCCCGGCGCCGGTGAGCATTTCATCAGCCCTGTTGAGAAATCAATTTGCGTTCGAATTTTAATATTTTTGTCTGTTGTTTGTTAATTTTGACAAATTTCATACACTTGTCTCATGCGCTTTAAACGTAAAAGTGCGTTATGTCTGTAACGATATTTTTTTGTCGTTGCTTTCTGGCTACTCCGGCAGAAACCTATGATTTAGTCATAATAATAATTGAAACTCTTTTCTTAAAATTATTTACAGCACTGCTAGATACACAATAAAATTACAAAATCGTTTGAAATTTTTTGCTTATCTTTCTGTCCATTATTGAGCATCAATTTTCCCGACTTGAATATATTCCACCGATTTGATACGCAACGGCTAACCAGATATACATTTCTGCTGCTAATCTACTTATTAATAAACTTATGTGCAATCGTAGTTTTTAGCAGTAATAAAAAAAGCGCTTTATATATCGGCTGATATCAGTATTAAGCGCCAGAATTCTTACCACGGAAAGTCTTGTAAAATGTATGCCTTGTACCCTCCTAGTGTTCATCGGTCATTATTAACGTTTATTTAATGGTTACATATTGCTATTAGGACGGAGCTATTATTTTATAATTACTATTATTATTTTGTGAACGTGATGGTCAAACAGGTCAATCGAATACACTTCACTGCCTATCCCCTTAGGGAGATATTAGTGAGGTTTACCAAAGTGGATCACAGCAAGGTTATTAACATTCACATAAATTTATTTTTGTGTAATCATAGACGCAGACGAGGTGACAAAATCGTTGTATGTTTCAGTATAAACTTCGTTAATGCAATAGCGACGAAATTTGCATATAAAGTTACTGTAGTTAGTAAAAAGTTACAGTAAACGGCGCTCCAGTTGAAATTCACGTCACCTGAGTGAAAATTCAAAAGTTTGTTTGTCAAACTACTGCTTTTTGCTGCTAATTTATGCAATGTAAATAAGCTATAACAAGCTTTAAGTTAACGTTGAAAAAAAGTTATTTGGATGGATTTTTTCATGAAATTTACTCTGAGTGGGTATATTGAAAATTTATTTATTTTTTATTCAAATTTGTTTCCACCTGGCTTAGCTCTATGTGCTTTTGCATTAAGCGTTCCAAGTTTAAATTTACGTCTATTTTTTTTTTTGGACGCAATCAATAAATTGTACTACGTTGTAAATGGCCTAGTCTGTTCTTAAAATACAATCTTAAGAGAAAACTAAACAGTTAATAGAACTTAATAATTTTAATATTACGGCTGTGATTCGCAAGGGGTAAACAGAGGAGTATAGCACGACACCACACATAGCTAGTTATCTAAAAAATAACATAAACATAAATATAATTACTTGAAATATATATAACCTTAACTAGAAAACTAAATATACCCAATATAGATACAACACTTAAAAATACAATATATTTCGCATCTTATTTTTTAAACACTTGCTTACTTTGATCAGATTAGAACCAAATTGTACTAGTACTCAACATGTTTGCCAAAAAACATATTTCCCAGCTGGAGGGGAGTTAATTTACCGTATAAATTGTCTATTAATAAACGGATTCGTTGCGAGGGGCGCTCTTGCCGAAATAAAATGAAAATTTATACCTTCTATAAGTCGCGAGCCAAAACAACCCCTAACGAGACGCTCGGAGACCTTTTATTTCTCGCCCCCAACTTATCATTATAAACGAAGGCGTATATACTCTCACTTGTATTTTTTTATTTATAACTGTGAATCGTGTCCACGTGTATATTGACAATAGCTTATTGTGTATTTACGTGACGTAAACGCAACTGCAGGAACGTGGGAATATACTGACTTACTGTTTGGAATAGTGAAACATATGGCTCCGCCTTATTTATATAACAAGATTGGATGGGTCAAAAAAATATTCTAAACACACTACCAGAGTTTCGCGCAGTAACACAGATTTCCGAGGCAGTTTCAAATATAATGCAACCAAACGCTGGAATAAACTCCCGCCTGCTATTCGTAACTTGAATACAGTATCAAAGTTTAGAAGCAAATACAACCTTTTCTTAATAACACCACAGAAAACATTATAAAATACACACAGACGCACACACACATACACACAAAGGAGCGCGCGCGCGCGCTCGCACACGCACGCACGCACGCACACACGCACGCACGCACACACACACTGTCATTCCTTTGCTATTTTATTGTATTTTTTATTGTTCATGTATTTTTACTGTTATTTATATTATAAGTGTTGAGGCATTCATTTGTTTTTTCTTGTACTGCACCATCATAGTTTGATTTTTTTCTTTGCTTTTTTTTCTTTTAATTATCTCTAACTGTTAAATGTTATTTTTTAAGTTATGTTACATAGTCATCCTCGCCGAACTACGCGAGAGAAATAAAAGGGGCCGTCACTGAAAATCAGTAGTCGTGAGATTCGCTTTGCCACCCACGGCAAAGAATGAGTGCGTGCACTTTCCATCATGTTATTTATGTCTAAAACGTAACTTCACGCCTGTAATCCCCGAAGAGGTTCGCAGAGGAATGCAGAACACTCGCATGGTTCACCGGTTACGTTGTGCTTCCCACTATGGAATAGGTAGTGAACCTATTGCCATGCATCGAGCACATATCGAGACTCCGAACCAATACTAGAATTGAAATTAGATTTTGTAGTAGAAAAATTTCTAATTAGAAAATGTTGTAGCGTTCGATCCGGGAATCGAACCCGGGACCTTACGATCGGCAGTCGTACTTGCAACCAACACGACCAACGAGGCAGTCAACTGATGTCTTCTTTTGTTATTCTTGTTTTATATGTGTAACGAGTAACTTTATCGATGGAATACATTTATTCTATTTCTATTCCTCCGCCATGTCTTGCTCGTCTGGCAATATTACTTACTCCAACTCTACTTTATGGTAGCGAGAGTTGGGTATGTAAGAAAGGGGATGAAAGCAGAATAAACGCGGTCGCATTTGCGGCTTGACACTCGCCGACCGCGTTCGTAATTCTGACATAAGGAAGGTGCTTAGTATGAAAGAGAGTACTGGTGTAAAAATGAGAAAGGGCATGCTCCGCTGGTTCGGGCATGTCGAGAGAATGGCTGATGAAAGAATGACGAAGAAGATATATAATGCGAATGTTGAGGGACGCAGGTGCCGAGGGAGACCAAGATTCACGTATCTTGATGAAATAGGCCAAATATTGGCTGATGGGGGAGTAAGAAGTCTCCGAAACCGGCGTGCATGTATGAAAAGAGTTATGAATGTGGAAGAGGCGCGGCAGGTCTGTAAGGATAGAGATATTGGCATTCCGTGCTCTCTGCCTACCCCGTAAGGGATCTGGCGGGAAGATATATATGTATATATGTATTTCTATTTCTACCACACTCCTCTGCCTACCTCTTCGGGGATTACACGCGTGTTGTTACGTAACATAATTTGTTAAGAATATAAACACAACCCACTTGTTACTGAGTATCTAATATCGTTCTGTTGAATATATACGCTGTCAAAATTTCTTTATTACTAAGAAAGAAAAGATAATAAATCGTAATCAATCAGTTCACTGGTTTTTATTTAATTTCATTGCCTTACGCTACACGTATCTGAATATATAATGATCTACATAATTGTGTATGTATTTAGAGTACAATTAAGTATAATTAATTCTCCAGTTACTATAGACAAGCTCTGCTAATTTCGGGATCAGATGAACGCGTGGGAGTTACCAAGATTATTATTATTATCTTAATACGTATGAACTCATAAGCTTTGGGTTCATCTCATTATAACACACTAATAGTATTTTAACATATCTAAGAGCTTCTCAGTGTTTTCGGATATATTCTTAAGATTTGTAGTAAATTTTTTTAGGTTAACTAGGTAATTCTAATTAGCTCGGAGTGTGAAATTGGTCCCGGTATATAACAATAAACTTACCATGTATTCTGTTTTGGGACATAAGTGTACATGGTTAAATGTGGAAGTGTACTAAACGTATCTGCCCACCTCTTTCGGGATAACTGGAATTCATGTATGTATATAAGTACATATCTATAACACAATAATTCTAAGCATACTTTATTATTCACAACGTTTATATTTAATTCTCCCGTACTGAAGAACGCAGAGAGCTGCTATTCACGCCGTCTATGAAAAACGTTAGATAACTTCGATCGAAATATAGTATATAATATTCATACATACGTTCATAAATATTTATACAAAAATGATAACACTCCGATATCGTACATATGGTTAAATTGTGCCGAATTAACGCAAGTATGATTTTTCGAGACAGCCTGAGTAGGAACCCTGGGCGAAATTTCAAATAGGACGTTATAAGACAAACCTAGGTTAAAGATATTTTATTATACTCACAAATAGGTCGTAATGGACAGATAGTAGATAACTTTGTATGACTATCGGGAGCACTATAGCATTAATGACGTAAAAATATAAGTAATCGGGTTTGGATATAGTTATTATTATGAACGGCGAGAATCCAGCAAATGGGCTCCTGGTAACTTATAGAACAAGAAAACAAAGTCAAAAAACTGCTGTAATCTCATAAGGTAATAAACTGAGATTTAAACTAGGTATTGTAGTTCTGTTCATGGAACCAGGTGTCATGGGATTCCAAGATTAACCCATTTCCGAAATAAGTCAAGTATTGGCTGTTGGACGAAGGTCTGAATTCTCCAGCTTGCGATTTTAGAGAAGAAATACATAGATAAAATATAGATATTCAGCAATGGGTACTCTCTACCTACACTTTCAAGGACTTAGCGTTACGATAGAACAGTAATTATAACCAAACATGATAGAAGGTGAATGTTACATTTACTTTAGAACAACAATATACCTACATGATAATAGCCCTTACCCTACCGACCGGAACATCAGTGGACGCTTCGCTTGACGGCTTAAATTGGTAGGCACATCATAATATATTCCGGATACACACACAGACAGGGTCACTATAACTAGTGAATGCAATTTCATGCTCCACTGAGCCCAAATTAGGTTTTTGCAATCCATTAATAGGCTGGTTGGTCAGTTGGCAAATGTTGGCTTGTTTTATTGTAATTCATGTTGGTATTTATCATTTACTGAGAGTGTGTTGGTAAAGATAATTAGAGAATCTGTAGTTGTTGTGTATGTGTTCTAATGGAAACACCATGGAAACATCATTTCTGTGACAAAGTTTCGCGTTAACTTTTGTTTCGTGGTTTTCAAGTGTTTTATCTTATAATCAAGGAAATAATGGAAATTGACTGCCTTCTTGGTTCTGTTTGTTGCAAGCGCGACTGCTGATCGGGATGTCCCGGGTTCGATTCCTGGATCAAACACTGCAAAATTTTCTAATTTAGATTTTCTAGTAGTAGTTCGATTCTAGATACGAGCCCGATGCATAGGAATAGGCTCACCACCTATTCCATAGTGGAACGTAAACGTAGCTGGTGAAACGTGGGAGTATTATGTATTCCTCTGCCTACCTCTTCGGGAATTATAGGCGTGAAATTACGTATGAATGGGATAAATAATATAAATGAATTTAAATTAATCGAATGGACTTGTTTATTTTGTCGGCCGTTTGTATCAATCTCGAACGCCACGCGTAACAGCAGAAAAATAAGGCTTAGCGAGCAATGATCTCAAAGAAATCTTAAGAGTAACCAAATAGACCGAATTTGGCGTTTTATCGGATTTTCTTGAAAACATGCGCTGATCGAAGGTACCCTTTCCAATGAAAGCTTACATACCTTTTATGAATATTGCTATTCTAAGCCCGATGAAACACGGAATTTGTGGAGTTGGCCCAAAAAATGGTAATACCTTATGCGAAATATTTTTTATGTAACATTTTTAACAACACGGATCCCCGTTCAGGAGACGTAAGAGGATAACTTTGTCTAACATAGAATGATATGAGGGATGAAAAAGACTTATAGCTTAAGGTGATGGTTAATATAAAATAAATACATTAGTTGAATATTTTGAGATAAGAGTTACATAATATTCTGAGTGACTTAAAAAGTGACAAAACCGAATAATACCAGTGATGAAAAATTACTCTAGTATACCTACATTTAAATTTGTTAACCATGTAAAAATTATTCCATAAATCTTACAAAATTTTGTCCGCTGTATTAGCGATCTAATACGCGTACCTCATTCAGCAAATGCTTTTCTGAAACGGTGTTGATACTAGAAAAAATCTTGTCGAATAAGTCGAATAAACATTTAAAACCCGTGGAAATAGTCTTATTCAAATAGAACCATTAAATACGAAGAATTTCC
>DWEI01006314.1:0-10181 GCA_018245875.1 Mysoria ambigua | reverse complement strand
GTGAATCGTGGGAATGTTCTGCATTCCTCTGCCTACCCCTTCGGGGATTACAGGCGTGAAGTTACGTTACGTTATATTTATAGTGTATTTTCACATGAAATAGTGTAAAATATTTATTTAACTTATAAAAATAATGTTCGTGGGACAATAAATTTATTCTTGATTGATTGATTTATTTACCGTATATGTTAGGCGAATTGCAATGAAACGATACATGGGACCATCTCATTGCATTTCAATTCGAGGCAATTTGAGCTGGATGCTACAAGTCAAATATTATTAATTAAAATCATTATGATGTTCCAAACTGAATGATGAGCGATTTTGTACATAGTATGTCATATATGTAATATCTTTGTGGATGCAAGCTGTAATTCGTTTAAGAACTTATGTTTATAATGTTACGAAAGTCTCCTTAAATCCTTGTTAAATAAATAGGAGTTTCGACTTTAACTTCGGTTTATTGTGATTTAACTATTTTACCTTGTACCCGACTTAATAAAACTTTGGCTTTGAACGACTGAGTTTAGTTCATAATCTATGAACTCGAACTGCCGGTGAGCACGCGAACGATAGTAATTGAAATTAAAACTTGTTATATTTTCATACAAATGTCATTGCACACCAATAACGGTGGTGTCTAATTTAGCATAGAATAAGTTACACAGGACTATTTAAAATTTTAAAGTAGTGTAACAAAATATTTAAAATGTATACATTACGGATATGTATATATGTATCTACATGCCATCTTTTAGTACATGATATAAACTTAAAGTCAAATAAAGCAAATACTCTTAGTATTTGTCCTAGATGAGAATAGAACCTCTAACCTCAGCCGCAATCACTACGCATACGACCGATAGACCACTCAATATATAATTTATCTATTATTTAAAACATAGAGCGTAACTTTTTATAATATATTTGGACATAATGTTCCTTCAATAAGATCAGATTCTTGAATTGAATCAGATTCTTGAATTCAATTGAATTTAATATAATTATGGATAATAACAATAATAAAAATGCGAATAACATTAAGTAATAAAACGAGAGTGCAGTTTGGCGAATATAAAAGTATCGTAAGTTGAGCAATTATTTGAGCAATTATAATTGAATGAAACGAACGATTTCAAACTGCGGTGGAACACGCGACGCGGACCGACGACGCTCCGCTATCGCATTGGCTGTAATTTCCTCAATTATTGACAATATTTGTGAACAGACGACTCTTATGTTGTTGATATTTAATTAGGAATCATGTGATCAGAGTATGGTTTAGATTGAATTCGATGGTTTTTACCTATAGACAGAGTGATTTATAAAGTAAATGTGAACGGTATCACGAAAAAGCAGACCCAGGCGAAAGTATTTACATCAATTTGTAGATGTCATAATATAATTGTTGATCGCCCTGAGCTGTGACAGTTCAGGACAAGTTTAAAATTGGTCTGGCAATCCTCAACAGACAACACGAGACTTAAGCCAGTGTAACAAAATAATTACGTAACATCACGCCTGTAATCAGTAAAGAGGTAGGCAGAGGTAGTGTACTTCCCCGACGTTTCATCAGTTACGTTAAATGCAAGATAATTATTAATTTTCAACTTTAACATAAATAATACATTATATTCCCTTTGCATACTTATGTAGTACTACACTGCACACGTCATAGGTATATTCGTGTACATTTTTGTAACTTATTCTGATCAAAACTATAACTGTTTGGATTAATATAGCCATCCCCAAGTGTACACTACACTATTTTTTTTTTCACAACGAACGTTTTAACACCGGATATGAATGAGACTGGAATGTCTTGTTTGTGCAAACGAGTCTCGTTTTGCATTTAAATTTTCAGATAACAAAGTACATGTAACAGAAGTTATTTGCATTTTTTTTCTTTATTTTTACTATAATCAACGGTGACTAACGACATCTGGTGTCAAGATGTTTGTTGCTTATAGAAATTATGATAAAACAGCGCGAACGGTGTTAGGTCAGTTGCGGACCGTGCTTGGACCCTACTACTGGTCCTGACAGGATTAAGGTGGAACGTTTGAATGTGACAAGAACAATTAAGTATTTAACGTCAGAGTTAAGTTTCGACGTTAATTTAAAAGATATCAATGCAGGTGTTAATGACGATAAAAATTATGTTGAGGACCGCTGGAGTAGATGTGTTCTGCAGTGGAGACCACGTCTAGGCAAACGTAGTGTAGGATGCCCTTCGCCGAGGTGGAGTCACGACATAGGCAAAGCGGCTGGCAGCGGTCGCATGCGAAGAGCTGAAGATATGCTCAGTGGCGTGCTATTGGAGAGGGCCGTGTCCAGCAGTGGATGGAAATGAGCTGATGATGATGATAAACATTTTTCTATGTTTTTGACTGTCATATGAACATATGTTCCGGGATCGCCGGAACGTTTTAAATATATTTATACGCTTTAAAAATACTCAACTACTGCAGCTAAACTGCAGTGGCAATAAACCTGTCTACAATATCCTCCACATTTGCAACAAACATTTTATTCGGTGCATATTTTGTTTTCTCACTCTTAATGCCTGCCACATACGGTAGAAAGAGATAAAATATTCAAGACTGTTTCATTGCATTTTTTGCACCATTACAGATGACCTCTAGACCGTGAGAATTCTTTATGGCTTTATTATAGTAATTAAAGTTAATGAAATATATACTCTGATCGGTCTGAAATCACATTTTGTCTGAGGTTTTATATTAGTGGAAATTTTAATTTATCTAGAAACTGAACCTACAATTCCCTAAATATTACGATCTATAAACTTACGGTACTCGTAATTATAACAACAATTTACGACAGATAAACCACGCCAAAAAACATACGTGACTTTAGCCGGTTTAATTCCTAGTCATATGTCAAAACATGTCATGAGTCATGCGTGACACTCACGAAACATTTAACGATAAAATTTAGTACAATTACAATTATATTAAATAAATTAATCTGAATCCGGTATGGTTCTTACTACACGTAGCATGTATACACACATATATGGCAGATGTAATCCACTTAAACTTATCCTCGTTCACAAAGAGGATTCACGATCTTGGCCACGGCCACTTCTAACGCCCTGCCCACAGTTACAGGTGAATGTAATGACTCGTAACATTGTCAATGTTACCGCGGCCGACTTCGTTATTTGTATTGCAGATAAAAATAAAAGTCATTTTTAATGTACATTTTGTTATAAGTGTATTTATACACATTGTGCTATATACAAAGCTGTGCCACTTCTACTTTTGACGGTGAGGTACAAAAACGCTTGTTGAGGGATGTGATACGCATATTTACTATCATCTTAATACCTGACTGTGTGCTACATTTCATTCGAGCCGGACAGTTAGTTCTATTGTAAGGGGTGTCCACTTAGTGTCATTATTCCCCAATAGTCAATGTCATTATCCCATAATAGCCAGTGTCGTTATCCCTCCATAGTAAATGTCACTGTCCCCAAATGATAAACGATTAACCAGATGTAGTACTCCACGGTAGGTGGCCACCGTTGCCTTTGGACACCTCCCAATAGTCGGTGTCATTGTCCCCGATAGTAAACGTGGTATCGATTAGCTGCAGTGGCTCGTACCTAGTGCTATGTGCTCATTGTTGCTATAACACGTTTACATTATCAATTAATAAAAATGTAATTAATATAATCGGCATCGCGCTAGATAACTAACGTAACTTCACGCCTGTAATCCCCGAAGAGGTAGGCAGAGGAATGCATAATATTCCTACGTTTCGTCCCACTATAGAATAGGTGGAGAGCGTATTGCCATGCATCGGGTACATATCCAGATTCTGAACAACTACTAGAAAATCTAAATTAGAAAATTTTGTAGTGTTCGACCCGGGAATCGAACCTGGGACCTCCCGAACGGCAGTCGAACTTGCTGCCGACACGATTAGGCAGGCAGTAGTAACGTTTACATTTTAAGTCATCATGTTAGATAACAGTCGCAAGTATACCAATGCTTAATTCTCATAAACTTGACGTGTTCCTGGCAAGTTTATCACTCAATCCATACAGTCCGGTTTCGGGGTTGAAAATAAAATATGAAAGCAATAAGAGTAACACGTAGTATCACGCTTGTGGTCCCCTAAAATATAATTGTAGAACATTCCCGCTTTTTCCTAGTTACGTTTACGTCCCTCTATTCGGAGTTTTATGACATGTACCCGGCAGAAATTTAGACCCGACCACTAGATTTATTTATTAGAAAGTCTAAGTTAGAAAAATCTAATAGTACCCGAGCCAGGATTTGAACCCAGGACCTTACGAACGGTAGTCGCGCGCGCATCCACTCGACTGTACTCTGAATAGTAATAGAATAATAAAAGTGTTTTCTAAATATGGCATAGGGGCGCGTTAATTTTAACGCTTACACTATCATCATTATTATTGTTATTACGTTTCGTCGAAAGCCGAGCCACTAACAAAGTTGTTTACAACGCTCGACCTTGGCATGGATGTGTTGCGTTATGTCGTTCGCGGCTCTGCGCTTCACACGACACGGATTTACCTGTGCTCTTGAAGTGAATTTTGAATGTATTTTTTGCATTTTGTCATGTGTATGTCTCCTATATAGGTTATATTATCCCATACTAAGCAGAGGATGTGCGAGAGATATATTGTAATTATGTAGAAGGCTGATCAATGACATGTAAATAATTTTACATTGGACAAAGTAAATTGTCGTGTTGTTCACGCCATATAGAAGTCGTAGGTGAGAATTGAATCCATTACCTTCTGTTCATCGGTTTAGCAGTCGGAGTTCGTTAACGACTAGACCGTGGGCGTGTTAATTGTAATTAAAATAATTGTCATTTAAATAAATGCAAAAACGAAACTAGTAATCTCAAATGACCTTCGCGTTAATGTGTTTTGTGTGTACCGGTACGCTACGTATCATGATTGAGTGTTTTTGCCAACTGTTACAAATTTCTATGCGTCTAGCCACGTCTTTTCGTAGTTTATATAAAAGCAAATTGATATAACTCATGTCTCGCGATATTTATGTTTACGTAAACGTAACATCACGCCTGTAATCCCCGGAGAGGTAGACGGAGGAGGGTAGTACTCACACGTTTCACCAGTTACGTTCACCTCTCATTGCGGAATAGGCGGTGAGCCTGTTGCAATACACGCAGGAAATATCCGGACTCCGAGACAAGTTTAAGTTCGGTAATCTATATTAGAAAAATCCAGTCGTGCCCGACCCCGAACTTGAACCCAGGACTTCTCAATCGGTAGTCGCACTTGCAACCAACACGAACAACGAAGCAATCATATTTACGAGTATTTTTAATTTCAAACGAATTTTATTTTATTTGTTTTTTTTTGATTTTGACTGCACTCCTTCCTGTCTCTGGCCTACCTCTTCCGGTGAAAACAGGCGTGGTTGTTTCCCAACTTTGAACAGTAATGTTATACGTCACACCATGGAATAGGGAGCGAGCCTATCATCATAAACAGTGTACCGGCATTATGTGCACGCAGTAAACAAACATTTCCGCCTGCCAGCCTTCCAGCCGACCGCTGAATTCCATCGCGACTTTTTTGCTCGCCGTATCCCACAATCGCACGGCGGCGGCGTCCCGCGGTGTCGACTTACGTTGGCCTTGACTAAGATATACACCGCCCGTGCTGACCTTACACACGATATTGGCTTACACAATCGCATTACCGCGTGTAATGTTTTATTTTTGGGTGATTGAGAGCTGGCGATTTGGGTCGGCGGCGAAATTGGATCCGAGGATTCGTTTTCGCGACGTGTGTTATTAGATTTTTTTAAATTTTAATGTTGCGTTTTGAGCAACTGTGTGAGATAGTAAAATATTACATTCGCTGTATCTTGAAGCTGTTTATTTTGTGGGATTCATAGATTAATAATGTTATATACTCGTATGTATGTTTATGAAGTTTCGTTTTTTTTTGCTTTCTTGCGTAAGTTTTAAAATTGTGCGTGGAACGCCTACGATTAAGTAACAATATCGTGTTATAATCATTACTCACATCTGATCGGATCATCTCTGAAAGTAAATCGCATCTATATTCTTGTGACTATACAGTTTTTAAACCTATCTACAACAGGTGATTAAGTTTAATCACGCCATTAGTGAATACGTATCCAATTTAAGTTCATGATTACTGTCACACATCGATGGCCAGACCTATAAGTGCGAAAATATAATATCTTTGTATAAGCATCGAGGTACGGATTAAAATTATTATATCATCGAGGACAATTTTCTGACAATATAGGCAGAGACATTAGTCTCTCTCCTCATGCCTTCTAAATGCCTATTAGTCAATATCGAATCTCTTAGCTTCAACGTCTCTTGAGCACAACTTAAGCACAACATCATTGAAATCACATTTTTTTCAACACTGTATAATGTACATACAGACGATGTGACCAAGTTACTAGGGTATTTAAATCCCGGTGCGCTGTGTACTCCTCACAATGGGCGCCGCGGGCTCGACGGCGCCGCGCCTGCGTCACACGCCCATGTGGGTCTTTAAGCAGTAGATCATAGTATACATTAAGCAAATCGTTCTACGTATCGTCACTACAAGAGTTTGTAAAAATACCTTTATAATGTACATATGATGTATGTGAATATAACAAAATCTTTTGACCATAAAATATATGGTGCTAAAGTCGGCCGGCGGTTACTAATGTTAAGGAGGTGTAAAGATTTATTCATAAATGCTTTAATGATGTCTGATTGTAATGAAAAAAATAATGTATTGCGCAATTATGATATTAGTAGTCATTGAGTTACATAATTAAATTAATTTATATAGTAATGTAACAATGGATTCATTTAAATTTATTATTATCCACTTACATGTTTGCGTGGATGATTGGCTTTCTGCATCCGGCGGATAGTATAATGATCCTCATACAATCTGCCTACGTTATTTAAGCTCTCTACTTGCATGCTCGGAATAGCACCTCGAACGCCCCGCGGTCGGCGTTTTCTATATTCAAGTCGGTGCTTAAGTTTATACAAGTCAATGTTTTAGTTAATACTTAAGTGTAAGTTGTTAGTAAGTGAGCTATACTCGAGAGTGAATCAGAAGGAGAATGATGCTCTCTATATTAGGTTCTCGGTATTAAATTAGATGTCAAAATATACAGATAGACTAAAAATGATAATCGTCATTATCATCATGACTGTCTTTATCATGCCACTACTGGATATAGGACTTTTCCAATATATGTCACAACGCTCGATGCTCGATGCCCCAGATCTCGTCCAGCGGCTAAACAAATTAATAGTAAATACAAAATGATAATAAAAGTGTACAATTAATTTGAATTTCTTTGGCAAGGCTGCAAGATGTGGGTTCGATTTCTACTAAGAATGAGAAGGAATATTTTTGGGATTAGGACGAGTGTTTGGTTTGCTTTTGGATGTACAACTACGTATTATTAGTGTACTTTGGAGTATACATACACATATGTGTACTTATGTCAAATATATGTTTTGTTATTATTGCACAAAGTCTGCCTACAGTCGGATTCGATTGGCGTATGTGATTTCACTCGAGATATTTGCTATTTTTGTTGACGGACGCTTTGTAATCCTTTAGTTATTGAAGTTTCAACACATTAGCACCGTCATGTTATGTCCTGTTTTATGTTGATCGTCCGCGAACGAATTGAAAGGCGCAGCGGCGACAGAGGTTAGCGCGGATGATATAACTGGCCGAGTGTAGACACTGTTCGCGGAATCGTAAGTGAAGTCACCGCGCGTGCGCTCACGTGACCGCTCTAGCGTGGTCTCTAGCTGCACTGGCTAGAGGTGTCCGTTTCTATAAATGAGTAACAATAATAGTAATCTTGGGACGTCACCATCGACCATCTGATTCCAAGCTAAGCGTCAATAGAGCTTGTGTTACGGAAATCAAACTTTTATAGATGTGTTTTTCAATGCCCTGGCATAATAGAACAAAATCTTGTGCGTATCACACGATATTTATATGAGGTGGGAATTGACTCCTTGATGCCCTGTGAAATGGTCCAATTTAATTTATCACGAAGACACTCAGTAAAAGTCTTATCTGATGCGATTACAACTAGACTGCTGCTAAAATCAGGATTATTTCCAACCGTTTTGCGTAGCCGTTGTCTTATCAGAGTCATTTAGATTTTTTGTCGTTGCAACTTGTATTTTAGAGTCAACCAACTTAGGCCGCAAAATCTACGACCAATAAGATGATCGGATCTGAAGCAATAGACAATTACTGTTAGTATATTATACTATTCTAATCGAATCACTTATTCGTCCATATAAACGATCCGCT
Organism: Mysoria ambigua; assembly: GCA_018245875.1. Classification (NCBI taxonomy): domain Eukaryota; kingdom Metazoa; phylum Arthropoda; class Insecta; order Lepidoptera; family Hesperiidae; genus Mysoria; species Mysoria ambigua. The sequence continues at coordinate 1,822 of DWEI01006314.1, read as the reverse complement.
AACGACGTCCCTGTAACTGGTATCGTGTGGCATTTATTTATATTGGACTTCTTATTTATGTTGTACTTACACTGTAATTCGAACATTTACTCGCGCTTATGTCGTACGAACCTACGAACTCGCAGTTGAACGCCCTTTTGCTATTCGATATAAAAGTAAACATGAAATCATAAACACTTCCATCTATTTTCGTCCAAGCTCCGTAGCAACACACGAGTGAAAGCGTTGCGTGGTGTTATTTTTAAAGCACGATTTAAAGGCAACCGTTCGTAGGACTTTCGCGCGCTTTTCCAACTCGATGTTCAGATAAAAACAGATTGTTTACAGTTTACCGGCGTTTCGGTCACGCGAGCTTTTGTTTGCTGGCTAGTAATTAGGGTTGGCACTGTGGACGTTGCGAAATTTAAGATACCAGTAATAAATCATATCATTGATAGCGTACAAATTGCTGATTCATTTGTAGGTTCAACTGCTTGCCTGACCCTAAATACAAAGTTACTACATATGAGCATTTTTACAATAAATACCATTCGCTCATATCGCTTGTTCATATTGTTTCCTGAGGCGTGAGAATTTTACGAACAATAATTTGAAATTTGCTTATATTATAAGTGGTAAACTATGAAGTACTGACAGGTGACTTATTATTGTTTTTCCATAGGACTTGACTGCCATTTCGTTAGGTTATCCATAAATGAACGGATTCTAAATATTCCCTTTTCCTTTTCCTTTTTTACAATATCGCTACCTTGTGGTTGATTGTCATTTGGTGAAATAGTACATAGATGATAATTTCCGATGAAAACATAAGATGAACATTGTATATTAGATGTGGTTCTGTAGTCACATTCTGAAAGTACAGTACACGATGTGTTCGTTATGGCTACTGAATATTTCGCAAAAGAATAACTCTGTACGTTGATTTGGCGTTTACTATTAAAACTTTCAGTTATGGGACACCGTAATTTTTATGTAAACTATAAACAATGCAAAATATTATTTGGGCACAAGTGACCCTAAACCTTAGAAACTTTCTAAGATTGTTCGTTCCCGTTCCAGCCGGTGCCAACCGCGTGCCCTCCTTGCTGGCGTTGCCAGACGAACACGCACGGCCCGCGATGGCGCTCGCCTGCGGGAACTCTAATAGCTAGAGGGGTGAGAGGAGGGATAAGGAGAGTGGGGGGGGTGCGTTTTCCTTTCATGGTCGTAAAATGTTTTATGTAAGCAAAATTTATGGGTTTTTCGGAACGAATACTTTTCCGAAGGCACCGAGTGGTGTATGTAAATTGCTGGTGCATGATGTAATAAGTTAACTTAATGCGTTTTTGACGGAAACATATAGAAATCGAATATTGAAAGCTAGTATATGACATGATATATGATACAAGGCAATCCGTGCGCTTATGGAACTACGAGTAACCATTATTATTATTTCGTGTTTATTGCGTTTTTCTTTATCTCGTTGACAGGTTGCTATTTATAAAATTGGGTACGAGTATTATATTTTATCTGTTCACGCGTTAAAACATTGGGAAGGTGAAATGGAACAATTATCTGGAGTTATTTATGTTTTCGCGCAAAGGACGTCGTCAATAACAACAATTACTTTCATACGAGATAAATATGCGTTATAGTGTAAACAAAAAAGTAATTAAAACAATGACAATTATGTAATGAAACTTAGCTGTGTACAATGTAAACACAGCACAGTCTTGATATGGAGAGATGAGATGAAAGACCATAATCTCAGTTCTATAATTTGCATTTTCAATTGTAATGCGGTAAAATCGGTGGTTGAGTTCACAAGAGCTTTTAAAGATAT
>DWEI01006313.1:0-10181 GCA_018245875.1 Mysoria ambigua | reverse complement strand
TAATGGGACGTAAACATAACCGGTGAATCGTGGGAATGTTCTGCATTCCTCTGCCTACCCCTTCGGGGATTACAGGCATACATACGTTAAACAGTAACCGAATTATTTTCTTCAGTCATTGTTATTTCTCGTGGTATCTCACGTATAATATTATTCAATTTGTGCCAAAATAATGAATAATATAAAAGAGGTCACATTGTTCTCGACATGTGCAACGAGGACGCACGTGGGAAACTGTCGCGTATCGAAGCTAACGGATAATGTACTAGACATACTTCCCAGTGACTCTCTTTATCCGTATATATTAATAGTGTCAGTGCCACAATCAGTATCTAACCCTTGTCACTCTATTGATACTCTAAGATGTCTTGGCATAACGGACGAAGTAAATTTCGTGACGAAGTTTCTAAATAAACTAGAAATTTCTTGTAGTAGACAAACCTTAACCTTTAGAATTTTGATGTTGAAAAAGATTTCAATATTAAAATATTATCTAAATGATATCCAAACCTTTTACATGTATGTTCAAAGTCTACAATGATCATATATGTTTGGGCGCATATTCTGTTTTTACATGATCATCATCGACTTATCTTAATCCAACGCTGGACATCGGCCTCCCCTCATGAACGCCGTTGCCTTACATCCTCGGCTTGCTGTGTCCAGTAACAACAATTTACGCTTTGAACAATAATAAAAAAGATGATAGATCATAAGGAGGGAATCGTAGGAGGTCGGAGAGGGTTTATTCCAGGAGTTGGGCAGCAGCCTCTATCAGAATGTTAAAACATCTACTGATTCACCAACACGCGCTGCCAAGCGTGGTGACAATATACTAAATATAGCAGTTACTTATATATCAAGCAATAATTAATACTATAATGCGTCTGCTTTACAGGAAAGATGCTAAAAAAAGTGTCACTGCACTTGCCGTCCAACGCATGCGGGGTGAGAACATCAACTCTGAACTCCACATACAAGGAGCCCGCCGACGATGAAGACCTGTACTATAACGTGGAATTAGTAGTACAAATGGACAGACAGTTGCAGCAGTCTTCGGACCAAGAGTTGTTAGTAAGGTGGGCACAGAAACCATTGCATTCAATTCAATTTATTTATTGAACACAATGCTAATTCCGTATGAAACATGCTATTGGAATGTATTGGATTCGTACAACTTACTTCAAATACTACAATTTCTTATTTGCGGAAGGAATTGATAATTGAATCGAATGCCTACGATTATTTCAGATTTCATCATTGTCAGCTTGTCCCAGTTCACTACTACACTCTTGCATTCCCTAATAGGCGTCATTATGCATTTTGATTAGGGTTGTGTTTGGTCACAACCTCCACGCTCTAAATGAGAGCTGGGGATCGCAGACATTATATATGTAAAATACTTTTAAACCTAAGTCTACAAACAAACGTGGACGTGCGAGACAGCTAACAACGTTGCGACTGGCGGCAGGTGTAAACTGCAGCCTCGCGCCGTCCGCATCAGCAGTTCGGCGCTTGACAGCGTGATCCGAACGCGATTGCGAGACGCGATGGGCCCGGAGGGACGACGGGCAAGGTATTACGTCACAATATTTGTATGAATTCTAAACGCTTGTAGGCCATGGTACCCGCTTACCATCAAGTAGACCGTCTGCGTATTTGTGACGTTATAAATAAAACGTTACATCACGCCTGCCCAAAGGGGTAGACAGAGAAGTATAGTACACTCCCGCGTTTCACCAGGTACATTCACGTTCCCCTATGGAATAAGTGGTGAACCTATTGCCATGCATAGGGCACATATCCACTACTAGAAAATCTAAATTAGAAAATTTATAGAGGTATAAAATTTTGTACCTGGTACCTCCCGATAGGCAGTCGCATTTGCAATCAACACGACCAACGAGACAGTCATCTAAAATAAATGTATTCATAATTAGTTTCTGTTTATTACATTTAATTTGTACTAATTTTAGAACAGGCCGTAACCGACAAGGGTGGGCAAGTCCAGAAGAAGAGGAACAAAGAGAAATGTTTCTAGAGGCAGCGCGCGCTTGGATGGAGTTGTCGCCAACGATTGGAGCCACCGAACCGGCTACTGTTGAAGTAGGACAACCGACCAGACTTCTGATCCAGTGCACTTTACCAGGTGACAATATTTTCATTTTATTGGGTTCACTTCATTTAAATAAAATTGTGCATAATGAAAATTATCGATCGAGGCCCATCACGCTTACCCAAAAAATTAATGAAATAATGCGTGATATGCCTCTTAACCAACAGGTTAGAGAACTGAACCACCAAGCGGAGGATTGTTTTTTGGTTTCTTATTATATATGTTCCACATATTCTGACTAGAAAATCTAAATTCCAAAAATTACAGTAGTGCCATATCTGGAAATCACACCCACGACCACCCGATTGGCATTCACACTTGCAGGGAATAGACCAACGAGGCATTCAAATACTGCCTTACTGTAGGCTATAATTATTGATGATAATATCCCTGCCCTCCCTTTACAAATATTACCCATCCTTACCAATCTATTTGAGGTCAATTATAAATTATTTTGGGTGGCAGCGGTCACTTGTGACATTTGCTACTCTCTTAATCCAAAAAATATTTTTAAACATTAATTGAAATTAACATTATGTTACAGTTGGCGTGGGTTTGCGTATAACCAACTGTGTAGCCCATGACGGTCTAGGAGAAGCGTCACAAAAATTATTAGATGAAGCTGGATGCCCCATCGATGAGGCCATATTTGATAAACCAATCATACACCGTCACAAAACTCGTGGTTCCGAGATTGATTTCTCTCAGTCAGAACCTATGGATATTCAAAAGAATGTTGACGAACACAGCTATATCAAAAGGACATCGTCAGACCCGCAATACATGTTCAAGAACATTATGACATATCAACATGCCGTAACGACATTTGCCGCTTTTAAGTTTCCTGACCGTGCAAAGTTGCACTTAACTTGTGGTATAGAGCTGTGTAAGGGGAACTGTCCCAGGGTGGACTGCAAAGCATTGCAGAAACCACAGCAAACTAGAGAAGGGCTGTTGAGAAAAGCACGTTTGGACAAAGAGGCTAAGGGATTGGTTATTGATAGACTTGAAGTATATAACAGTATTGAGGTCTTAGCACCTAACATTGAATTGGAGGATGAAGCTTCCATTCAAGGTAGCTATATAATTTACTTTATTTTTAAACTATATAAAGAACCCTTCCGTTTGATGATTTGAAAATCTGAAAAATACGGATGGATGCAGCTGTATTCAAACCACCCAACATCAGGAGGAGTGGCATAGAGCAGGAGAGGTTTATGTCAAGCAGTAGACTCCTAAATATTAATGAAATGGGGGGTCTTATAACAATATTGGATTTTTTGTCAGAAACTGAGTTACTAATCAAGTCATGACATTTTTTCTTACATTTCACTCTTTTGCAGGTTCCAGAAGGATAGAAGGCAAAGAAGAGTTCGTTCGGGGTTTCTCTCCTGGAGACAAAACAATTTGCTTATCACCGGGAAAAATGGCTCTAGCGTTTTGTATTTTGGGTGTTATATTTCTGTGTGCTATTGCAGTTGCATTTGTATCACTAGTGCGAGCGAGACGGCGTTTAGGAAGGGAACCTCTACATACATCTCTGTCTTTCTACACAGGAAGTAAAAGTTTATTCTCTTCAAGCGAGAGTTCCAGTTCAGGACTCAGTGGCAGCAAATTACTTTTGACCGATAGTCCATACTTAGACCACCATTCTTCAACAAGTCACAACTGGCCATATTCAAGAGCCTTTTAAAGATTGGCATAAAGACTGCATTATTTTTAAGGGAACGTTAGGATTTTTCACACTGGCATGACTGACAAATGACCAACAAATTGTCACAAAAAAATTAAATAAATTTAATATTCAAATTTTACATCCTTGAGTATTGGAAACTGGTCAAAATTACGGGAAATTCAAATCAAGCTGCCATTAATTTTCTCAGCTCTGATGTTGTTATATACAATATAGTAACTATTGCATATAATTCATATGGCTTACATTAAGCTTTCATGAATGACGAGACCCATGATGGAAGTCAAACATTGACTTGACATTGACAAAGTGTTAACTTTGCTGACTGGTGTCAAGTTGGCTCATTTATTAGTGTCCAAATGTGATAGCCAGTGATGAGTTGACTCATCATTGCATTTTCATTATCTATTTCAATTTAATACATTTGGAGTAATATAGAATATTAGTAACACTTGGTGTATCATGTTCACTTGTGATCACTTTATAAATAAAAATGCTGTTATTTCAGTTTATATCACAATATTCCAAAAGTTTTGGTTATGATGTAACATATCGGTCCGCAATGTTCGGGTATAAAAGATTTGACTTGTCACCAGTCAGCAAAGTGTTAAAATCATAACAATATTTATATGATAATTATATAACTAGCTATAAGAAATTCCTGACAGGAATGCAAACATATTGAGCAGGCATCATGATGTACTGTAGAAGAGATTGGCATGTTGTTTATTATATCATATTTAATTTAAAATTTAAACTTTATATCATGCTATTCTCAATCTGATTGAGCTTACATTAAAACTTCCTGAATAATGTCAACAAATTCGAGTTGATACTGAATAGTAGACACTAATTGTATTAGCAAGTTACAAATATTTTTTTAATATCACCTAAAGTTAATTCAATTTGCAACAACTGTCAAATGGTATTTCATTCTAGCAGTCAAAAAACCTACTTAGATCTTTAAATATTCTAGGTCAAACAAAGGTCCCTAGTATATTTTTATGTGTTGTGATTAACTATTTATTATTATCCTGTAACTTATTGTACTAAACTTGAGGAAATGCTTTTGATGAGCCATGAATTTACTTGAATATCATAGGGTGGATAAGGGTCACAATATATTTTAAGTTTTAAGTAATTATTAATATAACATTGTTATAGTTTTCATTAGCATTTCCTCGACACTTAGCTCATTATTAGGCTAAATATTAAATGAATTTATTATAAACTTATGAAAATGAAATTCTATTTAGAATCAAAATATTTTGTGATAGTAACTGAATACTTCTTGGTTGGCCTAAGGTTCAGAGTAATGTCTCTTAAGTGATGATGTACTGTTGTGCTATGTTATATTTTTGTATTTTTATAATTTTATATTAAATATATTTATATATAATTAATTGTGTTACTCAATTCAAATTCTAACTTTAGTATATAAAGAAATTATATGATTTAATATAAAAAGTACCACCACAGCTGTAATCACCGAAGAAGTAGGTAGTGAAGTGAGGTAAATACCCATGTTTCACCAGTTACGTTTATATAGGTTCCACTATGGAATAAATAGTCTATTTTCATACACAAGGCGCCATTTCACACTCCTAGCCACTACTATAAATTTTAGTTTAGAAAATACAATAATACAGAGCCACTGCATCGGCAGTTGTATTCGAAACTACTAGACTAAAATTGTAAACAACATTTAAATGAAAACACTAAAAATAGGTACTTTAAATTATAATATTCTAAAAAGAAACAAAAGAGAAGAACATTAACATTTGTAATTGTCTATGAATGATTGAATGAACAAAACAAAAGTAAAATAATAAGAGCGTGTCAAATTTAGCCTGAATTCCAACATTTTAGCCAATTACTGTAAATATGTCTATATGCATGAAATATCAATTAAATCAAATTAAAATTCTTCCGATCACGATACAATAACCTGGATATATCTATGTTAATTATCAATATTTCTTTCGACTAACCTATTATACAGACGGGCAGTCTAAAGATAATAGTACTCATAACAGAACTTACAGGAACAATTTCAGTTAAGTTATTGATAATGAATAATACGTTATAATTATACATTACATTAATACATTTTAATAATACATTATAATACATTACAATAATACATAAATACATTTATATTAATACAATAATATTATAATAAAACATTTTAATAATACATTATAATAATATATTATATTAGTAATATATTAAGAATAATACTTATTGTAGTATTCCAGAGATTTAATTTACTTATTGTTTTTGTTTGTTTTGCCTACATAATCATATTAAATCAAGAAGTAGAAAGAATTATAATGTTTACCTTACAGCATGTTTCCATAAATGTTTAATGTATGGAACCATGCCGTAATGTATAAAAATTTGGGTAATAAATTTAATGTTATTGCTATGGGATGCTTAAGTACATTTAAATTTAATTTGTAAATCACAATATAATATGATATATTTATATTTATATTTATATTTATGTTATCTTTGCTTGTTACTAAAATTTTAAACCAAAGCTACATACTCTATGATTATGTTCGTGCATGACATCATTGAATACAAAGAATAAGTAAAAATTTGTAGATGTGACTTTATCCACTAAAGTAACAAGAGTTCGCAAAAGATTGTGCATCAAACTTTAATCTCAAGTTTATTATGTTCTTTTAACTTATCATTATATGGTGAGTAATATTTTTTCATTTAAACTCGAAGCAAAATATATAATTAAAGCTATATGCAGTAGAATAAATTTCTATACAGATTACGATGACTATAAACTGTAGTAAGAAATACAAAACAGCATTATTTTATCTGTAGATATAATTAAGGATTTGTGCTGTCAAGTGTGTATTTCGAGTATCGTATCTAATCTATGATATGGGCGGTAAGGTGATGCTAGCGCGGCGATCTTTTGCCTTGCCTGCGACGCCGTGAACGTACTCGTAGTCTCTGATGATATTTTGGCAATTTTTTTATATGAACAGCGATTATTTCTAAATGCTGTGCTCTACATATGGTCGGGTTATGATTTTATTGCGAAAAATTGTTTAAAAAAACCGTTTAGTTTAGTGTTGTGTTAAAGTTGATTGCTGTATATGGGACTTGTTAGGTCTCGGAACTGGAGTGATATATTGTGAGTGCTACGAGTATTTGTGTCAACTGAATTGCGGTCTTGGATAGTTGTGTATTGAGGTAAGAATGATAAAACTAAACGCCAATAAGATTCTATTTCGATTAACTAATGTTAGGGTGAAGTAGGTGTCAGTTTTCTACCTTGTTAGCTGGCATCTGTTTTTTTGAGTCATATTCGTTTTCGTCTGCTTACTAAGGTTTCTTCGCCGAAAATATACGGTTTCGTTGCAACCCCTTTTGTATATTTGTAGTTTTAGTTTTAGCCGTTATACACTTTTTTACTTGAAGTTAACCTACTTTTATAGTATTTAATATCTTTGAGCAAAATACAAAAAATATGCGTAAATTCACGAAAATTTAAATAAAAACAATTGAATTAAGTGCAAATCTATGGAAAATATGAATAATTAAATTATATGAATAAAATATGAATAATGTAATTCGTAAGTATTAAATATAATTATATATCTATGAAGTTACTACATACATTTAATTGAGCAACTTGCAACTATAATATATAACTGATTCAAGATATACTTACACATTCTATCAATTAGTTGAAACAAAATTAGGTAAGTCTGCCACACCCAGAATATAATATGGATAAATGATAATTTTTGGTGACCTTCAAAGTGCTTTATATGTTTCACATATTTTTACACAACAATGGGTAATTATAATATAATACGAATTTACAATAAATTTAGACATAACATCATTGTATATTTTAATATTTTGTAAATGTTCATAATATGTAGATACACTCTATTTATTCTTTGTTTGACTTCTCACAAGAAACTATACACTCCCCTAAAGGTACCCCCTAAAGGTACCTTTAGATTTATTTTTATTGCTTTTTGAACTGTTTTTGAGACACATCGGTTAGAAACTTCTTATAGACAGAAAATACTCAAAAGTATCAGTCCCCCTAAGTAGAAATACATCAGAGAATAGCCTAGAATGTCATACGCTAACAAATACTAATACTAAATGGTAAGAGGACTGTTAATGTATGAATGTATACATCCATCAAACTGGCAAATGAGTCATAAGATAAGGTAAGTGGTTGAGATATTTGTAAGTTGTAACATTATACACTTGGCACACAGTTATCAAATAGGTACTGGGTATCAGGTACATATTCAATTACAACTATATAATTATTGGCTTAACTCACAAATGTTTTTTAACTAGTATTGGCTTTATACAATGGCCAACTTCATGAGCTCCTGTTGATTGTATCAAGATCACTGTGGAAACGTTTATCAGTAAAATTTGCTATCTTATCATTATTATTATTGTCTTGTTGTTACTCCAGTTTATAGCACAGCAGAGAGTGCCGAACTCCAAAAATCTCTCCCTGTAAAGACCTCACATGACCCTTCTACATTCATCTCCTTCAATCATCCTCTTCATGAACACCCACAGTTTTATCTAATTTCAGTTTGAAAATGCTGATTTGCACCTCGAAAAGACATTTTTAGTAAAGTATGCACTCTCATTATAAATAAATTGATGTTTTATTTCACAAATACATTCTGCATAATGATTGTTGTTATAATACTTATAACACAAAGGTTATAAAATTGTAAATTTTTGTTAATTTCTCCTGTTACTTGACAATATGTGTTGCATTAATGTTACCAACATTGTTGACATGATAGTAGTTGAACAGAGGGTTGCTTTGAAGACATTATGTACAACTCCAAGTAATGGATCTTTTGTTACAATGTTTTCCTTAACCATTTGAGTTATTTTTATTCAATATTTATAATTGTAAATTTTATGACGCAACCAGTAGGCTTATTGTTTTACACTACTATTTATCAATGTATATTATAAGCCTCAATAGAACTCTTAAAAAGTGTTTACTTGAAAAAGATATAGTAACCAATAACAAGATAGATAACCACTGGTGTAGACATGTTGTGGAGTGGAGACCACATCTTGGTAATTACATAGGACACAGGACTAGGTGCAGTGACAATATATTATGTAGAGTGGACTGCAGTGGTTGGATGCAAAGAGCTGGAGATTGAGCTCAGTGGCATGCTGTTGGAGAGGCCAATGTTCAGCACTGGATGGGAATAGGCTGATGATGATGATGATTCAAGTGCTACATCATCAAAACACATCCTTTGTGGTATAGGCAGAGAGCACTAATTGCTACAGACCTGATGTGTCCCTTCAATATTTATCAGACATGCGATCTATACACACGGGTTTCAAGACTTCTTACTCCACCATCATCATGTAAAAAAATAAATAAATATCTTAGGACATCTCCACACAGCCATCTGGTCCCAAAGTAAGTGTCAAGAGAGCTTGTGGTATGGTAACCAGATGGTTGATAAACTACATTTATACATATGAATATATACTTAAATACACCCAGACACAGAACAAATACCTGTGCTCATAACACAAATATTTATTCTGGGTGGGAATCAAACCCATGACTCCCGGCGCAACAGGCAGGTTCACTAACCGCTGAACCAACGGGCCAGTCAAAATTATGTTTGTACATTATACATAACTTGCAGTGACAAATGATTGGGTAACATGTTGAAGTTGTGGTATACTTGCCATCCATCAATCTAAAATAAACTGAGTGTTTTAATAAATCACCCCATTATTTATACATTAATTAAACTATTGTGTCACTTGGCTGTTATCAAATTACTGTTGTTCTCTAAGAAGAGCTATATTACATGTTACTGATAAATATAATACAAATAAATTGTATATACATACAATATTATACAAGAATAATGATTACCCAAATTTGTATATATGTTTGTACATTACCAAAAAGGTTACATACAATCCATAATATGGTACACAACTATTATTATTAATCAGCGCTCCCCGTCAACCCCATGATGACTTGGCTTGTAGTGTAACATGAATAAGATCCAACATGTCCTTGATTGAGATGTTGCAATAAACATAAGGTATATTCAGCCTACAGCCTGCAGTACAGTCAACAACAATGTTATGAGTACTGGATAAGTGTTTCAAGGGCGCACTTACATCACACAGCTCGGTGCATAATTGCATACATGATTGAGAAAGTCAATATATGTATTTCAAAACGTAACTTCACGCCTGTAATCCCCGAATAGGTAGGCAGAGAAATGCAGAACATTCCCACGATTCACCGGTTAAGTTTACGTCCCACTATGTAATAGGTGGTGAGCCTATTGCCATGCA
>DWEI01006312.1:0-10182 GCA_018245875.1 Mysoria ambigua | reverse complement strand
CAGTTTTCATTATAATATCCAAGAGAATCTTCATTGAATAACAATAATACAAAATACACTGAAAACATTTTTTATTACACTTAGAACAAACTGATGTTGGCCTAGCGGTTAAAAATTGAGCCTGCCACTTGAAGAGTTTTACATCCAAATCTTACACACATCCACAATTTGCTGCACACTTATAAGTACAGGAGTAAAACACTCCCTGGTTTATTTTGGAGACATTACCAATATTATACAAAGCAAGACTTAGTAGGTTTTATTCGGGGTATGCATATATTATGACACCTGCATTTTCAATCTGAAGGGGTAATGACCAATCACCCCATTATAAATATAAAACAATATAAATAATGCAGTAGGTGTAACTTGTAAAATTCATGTAAGATTTTTTGACTTAGGCAGATTTTTATTTGACATAACAAGGTTGGTTGGGATTCATTCTAATTTTAAATTAGAGATTTTTGATTATTTTCAAATTTTCTCTATGTCTGATTCATTTTTCAATATTGTTGACAGAGTAGTCATTGGTAGGCCAAATAGTCCAGCAATACCTTTCTTTTCATAGCTCTCCACAGCTTGGAGCACTTCTAACTTTTCAGTGAGATTTAAAGTTTACAATTTACCTTTAACAACACTCGTGTTTTAACAATTCTATGCGTAAACTGTTGTACAAATGTATGGTGGTAAAACCAAACAACTTCTGACAATTTTCTGATATCAAATGAATTGCTTCGCTAACATTCAAATGACATCAAAAATAATTAAATTGATTACATGACACCAACCAAGCAAGAATGGTTCTCGTAAGTCGTAACTTCCTTAAATAGTATTCCTATTTATTGTAAACTCCCAAATTGATATCTAACAAACAATGTTGGCAAATTCTTTGAGTTGTAAAGGTTGGTACAGTTAAACCATGCTATGCGCGAGGTACGGAGGTCCAATTTGTTCTGGAATGGCTTACAGGGACTCACTGATTATTACTATTGAGAGGTTTGACATTTCACGTAATAGAAGTTTTAGGGCTTGAAGGGAACAAAATATTTTTGAGTTATGGAAGTTTTCAACTTAGTGAGGTCCGACATACAGAGGTTCTACTTTAATACAATATTACCTAGTGAAATAATGTAGAAAAATGTTATGACATTTGCATATCACGGTGTTTTCTGTTAAGTTCTCAAAGGAGTGTTAAGTCCGCTAACCCATAGGTGGTCAGAGTGGTTAGTGGTTACTTACACATTCAATCCTCAAGAAAAGGGTTCATAATGATGAATACATGTTGGTTACAACCTTACAATTGGCAGTAAATGATGCAATTTAATTACCTATATTAATAATACAGTAATACCATGTCACAAAGGATGCAGTCACTATGTTTACAAATGGGATGATAAAAAGCTATTTGTATCTGCTCAAATTCTAAACTTTTCTATATCAACTTAACGAATCCTGTATAAACTATGACTAAACACATATTGTATTTAATGATTAATTAGGATTCTTGCTATAGAATGAGTGTAAACACCATGTTATTCTATGTCATTACCAAATTATACTTTATACATATGTTGTTTCTAACTGCCTCGTTGGTTGTGTTGGTTGCAATTGTGATTGTCAATCAGGCAGTCTTGGGTTAGATTCCCAGGTAAGAGCACTATAAAAAAAAATCTAATTTAGATTGTTTTGTAGTGGTTCGGAGATTGGATATGTGCCCATTATATGCTCATTGCTTACTCCATAGTAGGATGAAAATGTAACTGGTGAAATATAAGAATGCTCTGCATTCCTCCTCCTACCACTTTGGGGATTACAGGCTAGATGCTACATTTTTATGTTGTTTCTAATAAAACTTCTATAATTAACTGATAAATTATTTTAAGGAAAAATATTATGTGAATACTAAGACACCGTATTTATGTAAAAAGAGTACACACACACACACACAGGTTTTCACTTTAATGTTTTTTTTCAATTCATTCCTCAGTAAACAGTTATAAGCTCTGAGGCAGGACTAAATATTTGAAAATTAGACTGAAAACTATGTCAAAGTAATTTTCTAGATCATATGTTGAGATTAGGAATGCCAGTATGAACACCAATGGAGACTTCAATATACTTTAACAACTTTCGGGCCAAAAATAATGCTTCATCCGCTTTGAATACATTGGCGTTCAACAAGTCCAATCTATTTTCGTTTTGAAACGCAATCACATCGCCCCCACTCACCGCCATAGCGTTCACGGGTAACCCACTAGCGTTCACAAGCACCACTCGACGAAACCGTAAGTCTGGATGTACTTGTTCTAAAGCTTTCTTTGCCCATTCTATACAAAACAAACCACTTGTGTCCATACCGAGCACCACAAAGTCTATAGCCATTTTTCCGGTCACATTTGACTGTCCCACTATTTCATCCAAGCTGTAAGATCGCAATACAATCAGTTTCCATCTGTAATCGCCTTTCGAGTGCACTTCCACTAAGTTTTCTGATATATTTTTGATTATATCCACATTTGAAGATAAAACAGCAACTGATATACTATTTCTAAAGGATGTTGGTCCAACCCAAGGAGCTATAATGTTATCGCCTTCCATTACCGATTTAATTTACTTGTAAATGTGAAACAGGTAAAACTGTATTTTTTCTGATTCTGAAGTATCTGCTGAACCTTTTCTCTTACCTACTGTTTTAACCGCCGTTTTTCAAACGAAAAAAGACGTAAGGTGGTATATTTTTAAATATTAATGTCATAGTAAAATCTGTCAAACGTATTATGCCATACAAATCTCTAACTGTAGTTACTGGACAAGATCTTCAAAATTCCCTCTCCCCGCCCCAAGTTATAAAAATTAACAATTTTAAGAACATTATTCCTTTATATAGAGTTTCAAACGTTACCTACGTTTTATACATAGTATCCCAAATGTTATGAGCAAATGAAAAAGTCGTTTTATTTTATAAACACTGTGAACAATCTTGACATAACATGACAACTGACATTGGCGATGACGAACTAAAATATAAATAATAAACAATCAATCATGTAAATGACATTACCTCATCTCACGTACACGCGGGAAATGTAATATGAAATGTCGAAGGTAATATCAAATTTTTGATATCTTATTAAAAATGCGGAGAAGAGACGAACAATTTCCAGAGAATGGATTTGAAGCATGGGGTGGATATATGCAAGCTAAAATTGCCAAACTAGAACAACAGTTCTCAACTCGAGTGGACGAACCAAAAGTAAGTGATATATTTAATGGAGTTAGTATTTATGTCAATGGATTTACAATCCCTTCAGCTGATGAATTAAAGGTGTTAATGTCGCGACATGGTGGAATATACCATACTTATCAAAGGAGTGAAGATTTTATTATAGCATCTAATTTACCAGACACAAAGGTCAAAAATATGTCTTTAGTTAAAGTGGTAAAACCAGATTGGATAACTGAAAGCATTTCCGCCAACCGCTTACTTGATTACAGAGATTTTTTACTTTATAGAAACTCCCGTACACAATCTACACTTAACTTTAACACAACAACTAAAAGTTCAATATCAATTAAAAATGAATCATTTAATAAAAGTAACAAAACAGTCTTTAAAAGTGAGGAGTCTACTGTTGATAAACCACTGTCAGATGAAAAGAAAGTTTCATCTAACTTAAAATTAGAAACTGATTTAGACTCTAAAGGCTGTAATTTAAATAGGAGTAAAGACATTGATAGTGAAGTTATAAAACCAAATACTATACAAGGTGATATCAAGAGAGGTGATCACACCACTAAAACAGCAGCTGATCCAAATTTTATATCTGACTTTTACAATAACTCAAGATTACATCATATTTCACAACTCGGTGCCTGCTTTAAACAACATGTAAATGAATTAAGAGAATCCAGTAATTTCAAATTTCCTGCACGTGCAAACTTAAAGGAAAAAATAACTAGTATGAATAGACAAAGTAATACATATAACTTAAGTTTTGAGCGAGGCAAAACTATAATGCATATTGATATGGATTGTTTCTTTGTATCAGTTGGATTACGTAAGAGGCCTGACCTTAGAGGGAAGCCTGTTGCTGTAACACATTCCAAAGGAGGTCAATCAAGAGCTAAAAGACCTGGCGTTGATAGATCAACAGAGTTCCAATTGTACAAACAAAAGCAAGCGAGAAAGCTTGGTAAAGCTCTATTGAATACTGTAGATGAAATAGAATTTGAATCTAGGGTTGACAATGTTACCGATGAAGATGATAAATATGGCTCAATGAGTGAAATAGCTTCATGCTCATATGAAGCTAGAGACAAAGGTATTGGTAATGGTATGTTCATGGGTGCAGCCTTAAAATTGTGCCCTGATTTGCAGACAATACCTTACGATTTTGAGGGTTACAAAGAAGTTGCATATACATTGTATAATACAATAGCACAATACACCCTAGACATTGAAGCAGTTTCTTGTGATGAGATGTATGTAGATTGTACTGAGCTGCTTACCGACCTGAGAATAAGCGCTGTAGATTTTGCAACAGCATTAAGAAATGAAATCAGTCACAAGACTGGATGCCCATGTTCAACAGGCTTTGGTGGTAACCGTTTGCAGGCAAGATTAGCCACCAAAAAGGCAAAACCAGATGGACAGTTTTTCCTTACAGAAGATCTCATAGAAGATTTTATGTTTGATATAAAGCTAAGAGACTTACCTGGCGTCGGTAGACAGATATCCCACAAATTAGAATCTTTAGGTCATCAAACTTGTGGTTCATTACAAAATCTGACTCTTGTATCGCTTAAACAACATCTCGGTAACAAAACCGGCGCACAACTCTTTGAGCAATGTCGTGGGCGAGATTTAAATCTATTAACATTCCATACTGTGAGAAAATCTGTTTCAGCTGAAGTTAACTATGGGATTCGATTTGAGAACAATGACCAATGTGTAGAATTTTTAAAGCAATTGTCATCTGAAGTACATTCTAGAATGCAACAGTTCAAAGTTTTAGGAAAATGTATAACACTGAAGCTTATGATTCGAGCAGAGGAGGCACCTGTGGAGACAGCAAAGTACATGGGTCATGGTTTTTGTAATGTTATTAATAAATCTACAAACTTAAATAATGCCACAAATGATGTAGATGTGATTACTAAAGAGGTTATTTCGTTGTGTAAAAAGCAAAACATTGATCCAAAAGAAATGAGGGGCATTGGCATTCAAATAACTAAGTTGGTGTCATCAGATATTAAACCAGCCAAAGGTGCATTGATAAAATTCTTGTCTAACACTAAAGTTATGAAACATGAGCATAAATCAGAGATTGCTCAGCCTCATACAAAACCTTCATTAGATCAAGGTATGTGTACAATTTCAGCACAAATGATGCAAAATAGTAATGTTACACCAAAGAAAATGAAACAAAGTCTACCATCCTGCAAGAAGTCTCCTATTATTGGACGTGTGGTACCACCAACAGGAAAAAAGCGGGGACGACCCGCGAAAAATGCGAAAACCAATACTACATCAAGAAAAGTGAACAATGGTCAGGATTCAGTTAAATCTAAAGGAGAAAGTAATATAAAACAAGAAATTCAAGGGAGTATGAATAAATTTGGAGAGTCTGTTCCTGCTCAAATTATTAAAGTTGAAAAGAATACAAAATGTACAGAAGGGACATATAAACAGGACAAGCCCCAAGGTCTATTGGGATTACCTTGGGATAAGATTCGAGAGCTCCTAGTGGCTTGGTTAGACAGTGGTCAGGCGCCGAAACAGTGTGATGTTGAGTTGATCGTAAGTTACATGCAAGAAATGGTTGTCAATAAGAATATAGATAAAGTGTACATTTTAATGAACTTTCTCAGACGAAGAACAAGAGAGATAGATCAACAGGTGTGGAAAGAAATGTACGACTATGTCTTAGACCAAGTACAAAATGCCATGTTAGCTGTATATGGGAAAAAAATATATATTTCCAATTAAATTTGAAATATTTGTTAATAATATTTGTTAATATACGATTTATTTCAACTTACACATAGGTTTTTTAAATAAAACACATTAATTTTGCATATGCTGTATATTAAATTGTATCTATTTGGACTATAAACCAAAATAGGTCATACTATCGAGGGAAAGTTAAGGTTTATCGCTATGTATGAAACAGAGTTGAATATGTCATAAGTCTACCTCATCACTTAACAAATCCTTTTCTGAGATTTTAACAATGAGAGGCTACAAAACATTCATCTATCCAAACTCATAACCTCACTATTTATTTGCAGCTATATTTTATATACAATATAAAAACAAAATTGGGCAAGTTTATCATTTAAATCTAGTTAACATTTGGTGAAAAAAAAAAAAAACCAACTATGATCCTGCACTGAATACAAAATTACTAGCACTTCTGTTAAAACATTCTTTTACTTGTAACAATACACATTAGTCATGGGTACACTTGCATGGGTTTATACAATTCAGAAACATCGAGTTAAACTAATGTACACCCATATTAAGTAAAATGGCAGTTCATATCACTTTACATTGTTAATATAAGCACATGTATAAGGTAGTGCCCGATGTGATCGCATGAGTGACGTAACACCCAGGCTTATACAAAAATAATACATCGCAATAATCACAATACAGTCGCAATAAGTATTTCATTCGTCGGTTTCACTTTAAATCATTATCTATATATAATTATCACAGTTGCTTATTGCAAAAAAAAAGTAGTGTTACATCCAATCTGTATTTGATAATTTGAAAAATTCAGTTCTCGCAGTGACAATGTGTGTATATATTGTGCATTTCAATAACGAACTAAAAATAAATTGGATGTGAACGAACAAGCTCTTAGCTCGCAGCAAATACTTAAAAACTAAATGCTTTGTGACAACCATTGAAGTTTTATTTAGTAACTTAATTATAAAATAGCATATTTTATATTCATCTCTAAATCGATTTCAATACTTTATTGTGAGAGTAATAAATAAAATAGCTATATCATTTTTAACCGTCGAAATTTTAAAAAAAATCCATAGACAAACCAATGCTATTATTAATTGTTAGATGTATTTGAATTGGGTATAAAACAAATAAAAATTTGGATTTGTTAATGTCAAATCGAATGTATTGCACGCGAAAAAGGTAGTTTTAGTGGTAAAGTTAAATCACTTTCGGATATGATTATTGATTTTTTAATTTTATATAAAGAGATCTCTCAGTCCGTATCGTGTTGATAGGTACGACGTAGGTACGTATAGTGTTAGTAATACTCTTAACTCGACGTAGCACACGCTACCCTAATTTAAGTTTTACGATATTAATTGTTACAATATTTTTCATGGCGTTAAAATTTGGTCACATTTTTTTTTACAAAACATAGTCGAAAGATACAATATATTGCTGCTAACATTTTCATTATAGTTTTTAAACTTGATAGACAATTTTGTCGTCCCCTAATCGTTGCATAAATCAAAGGAGACAATCGGATATTATATCGTAACATTCATCAAATCCAATGTTTTGTTGGCAAATATTTATTCCCGCGGTCGGTGGCAGTTGTGGCACGCACGCGGTTGGGCCGGTAGAGCTCAGGCGGTAGAATTGGCCGATATAGAATGCTTTAGTTTGCAGTCTATGATTATTTCGTCTCCGGATCGTATATTGTACGAGTATAGTTGCTTTGTGGGGTACTTCATCTCCTCGGGGCCCTGAAAAGGCTTCGGAAATAAATTCTAAGGTTAATTACAGATATTATGTTAGCTACATCATCCAGTATTAGTGATGTTTGGATACGAATATTAAAATACCAAATGTTTTGGTTATTACAATGGTGAAGGTGCCATTAATGGTCCCAGCATCTTTCACAGAGGGTTGAAGGCGAAATCATTAAGGGCGTCCATAAACGATAATGTTTGAATAAAGGTGTGTTTAAATGGTGTGGTAGACAGTCCAAAGTAAACAAAAATGTTAAGTTACTCGTTTTACCAGGACAATATTATGATTAAATCCTGGATAAAACATGAGTTACATTTGTGAAAGTATTACATATTATGACTAGGTATGAAACTATTACGTAATGATATATGGTAAAACAGAGTTATATACGTTATGTTACCTGCGAATCTCTCAACTCCTGATCAACGTAGAAGAGCCTCATCTTTGACGCGGGGAATCCCGCCAACCGTTCTAATCGTGTCTTTAAATCCGATACAGTTCTAAAACAAAAAAATAAATAATTAAAACAATATATTGGTACAATTTATTGGGCCATGTAATCTGATCTGCATCTTGGAATTGCATTGTTATAAGTAACCGGATAGCTAAGAAACGGTATGAATTATTTTCTAAAAAAGCACATATTGATCTATTGCCCTATCGTATATAAACATTTTCAAGGTATCCTCCACAGCCTCGGCCCAGACGGGCGGGCGGCGGTCGCGCGGTACCTGTACACGTCGACGGTGCGCACCTCGCTGGCGGCGCCGCACGTGAACGTGATCTGCACGCGCTTCTCGGGCCGCAGGTCCACCGACACCAGCGGGTCCAGCTTGCCGTGCACGCCCACCAGCTGCCAGTACCTGCGCGGGCGCGGCCTCGTGTCGTGTCGCGCGGTGTCGCTGGACACTCGCTCCACGCTACTGTCGTTTGAGTGCTGGCGAGTTTCGCCACACGAATAACGGGTGCGGAGAATGAAGACGTCTAGCAACAACGGGGTCTTAACGAGCCACTCGCCTAATTCAAGGGCATCGTTTTGCCTGCGATTCCTCGTATATAAGCACACATTCGTTTTGACATAAATAAATCGTAATGCCGATGATTGCTTTTAAAATACAGCAATATTAAAAAAAAACTGACTGAAATAACTCGGCAGTATACAACAATACTCGAAACTAGTGCTCGAGGCCACTGAAACATTTCAACAGCGTAATTATAACAGCGATAACTAAGAGGAGATTCGTCTTTTACGTTGGAATGACAATAAGGTGGTCGTTAATGATGAGTTCCCAATTTGAAAGTGTGAACGGGGTACCGGCACTGGAAACAGTTCTGTGCAATACCGTACTCATTTCAAGGGCACATTTTATCGTTCGGTATTAACTGTTACATAACCTACTTGTTAGAAATCGCTTGGTACGCGAAGAACGGGTCGTGTCACATAACACACGAGGAGCCCCGCGGCGGCCCCGCTAACGGCCACCCACCCACCAGCGACGGATGCAGCATTGGGTCTCAATCACCGCACTGGTTAATATGGGCATTTGGGTCAAGTCGGCATTTGTGCAAATTCCACCGCCTACTGTATATGCCTTATTCGCGAGTCCTTTTAATCGCATCTTATTAATTTTTCCTCTAACACGATTTCTACAATGATTTTGTATTTGATTGTAAATAATATGCATTAAGTCAAAGTTTTGTGTAAGTTTCTTTATGCCAAAAAGAAGCGTGCATTTTTAACGTAAAGGAATATATCTAATCATCTACAATGACGTAGATATGTTGTAAATGTTTCAATTATTCCCATTAACGATGTTTCATGTCATCCGCGGACACGGTAGTGTATTAGCCAAGTTCATAGAGCATAAACGAGACGCACCGGTATTGCTTATTACATCTTACATTATATGAATCATTTCCGGCCATTTTCGACCTCTTGTAATTGAAAATCAATTTGCCTTACACAACTGCATGCTTTGTGCGACAACCTTGGCCTTCATTCACATTTACATTTTTGGTGGTTTATATTCCCGGGAGGTTTTCTAAACATTTAGTGTATTTAGCAATAACTGAAGCGTCATACCTGTCAGGGCGGTCGGACTCTGGCTTCTCCATGTAGTATCTGATGAAGGCGCGCTCGGCGGCGTCGCGCTCCTCCGCCGTCACGGCGCCGCCACCGTTCAGCGTGCGCACCAGCGGCAGCCGGGCCACCAGCAGCTGCCGCCGCTCGTGCTCCGTCGACTCTAGGCGCTCCCACAGGGGCCAGCCCTGAGCATATGAGACAAAAGTTTAACAATATTCCAATATGAATACAAAAGTTTTTAAAAATACATAGGTATATCCCATGTTCACGAACAAGATAAAAATGTATATACGTAACTTCACGCCTGTAATCCCCGAAGGGGTAGGCAGAGGAATGCAGAACATCCCCACGATTCACCGGTTACGTT
>DWEI01006311.1:0-10182 GCA_018245875.1 Mysoria ambigua | reverse complement strand
TTATTACTAAGATTATTTATTATTACTAAGATTATTTATTATTACTAAGATTATTTATTATTACTAAGATTATTTATTATTACTAAGATTATTTATCATTACTAAGAAGCATGCTGGACTCTTGGAGTAAATATTCTGAACATCTTTAAAATTGATTTTTGTTAGAATCATGACATTGATGGTATTTATTAATCTTGTTGATTAAAAGTAAATATAGATTATTTTTTATCAAAAAACGATTATTTTTTGAAGTTTCTCTAAGCGATTTTTCATTTCATTTAACAATTACATAATCTATGACTGCTTAAAAATGGAACTTTCTGGAAACTTCAACTCACAGGTTCCTCAATCCAACTAATGACTACCATTAGCGTTAGTCTAAGTGTAAAGTTCGGTGAGCGTCTTCCAGGAGCTCTTAGAATACGGATACGGTGTTTAGAGTTACATTAGTTGTTTGAATTATAGTTGGACATGTAATACTAGCTTTGTAGTACCGAGTTTCTATTGTACCTGCTTATTTTTGGACTAGAGCACTGTTTATAATAGTAATTGGCTACAAAAGAGCGGGCAGTGTCTGTGCTGCATTATCATCAAGTACTGAGTACTGAGTACCGTATTTTTACCCACGTGTATTCGGGGTTCATTGTACAGTTTTTTCTTTTACACATGTAGTAGCATCTTGCTTTTTAAGCAAAACTAAAATTAGTAAACTAAAAAAAGTTAGGGTCTAATTCAAAATTATAAATAACACTATAAATTATTAGTATGTCACCCTGTTAAGTCTCATACGAGATACTCGCAGGCGAGCAATACTGAGTGCCAAATTATCTGTCGTTACATATCAGTGGTTATTCTATATTCATAGATACTTGTTACTGTAATGACATTTATAACAATGTAAATCATTATGTTTATTGCGTTTTAGAATGTCTCGAATAAAATTATATTTGAGCCCATAAGGTCTGGTGGAAAATCTTAACGCAATACAACAAAGGAAATTTTAGAATATTTTAATGTAATAACTGAGCATTCAAATGTAAATTAGTTTGCACATCGCGGCCTTTTGTTTAACATGAAATATTGTTTTAAACCTAGAAGTAATTTAGACCGCAAGATATTACCGTGAACTTTTCGAGTGGAATTTTGTGACATAATTTGAATACACTAAGGGAGCTAACAGTTCTAGAAGGTTCTTTTTCAAACTATTAATATTTTTCTTTTACGAACTACACAAATACGTATTGTATTTGTATAGTTCATTATTTTACTAGTGAACGCTTTGTGAGTATCTAGAAACATGATTAAAGAGAAAAACTAACCTAGCTATTAAGAAAAAACATGTTCGCTATATATCTGATGAAATATATACTATATATCAATCGATAGAACTAACTGTAGATATGATTATTCAAACAATTTCAGCAAGTAATAATAATTGAAGGTCTTACACAAGTAACTAATGAGTTAGTAAACTATTGGCACTTAAAACAAAGGAGCTAGATAGCAAACCATCTGCTTACTTAGCAATGCTGAAGTAATGACTAATTTCTAATATTTCCAATCATTAATACAATTTGCCGAGGCACCTTGATTACTCAGCCTCGCTTCATACGTAAACACATTTTGTTTACCTGCAGCGTCTCCCATATTATTTATATAAGTGAGTTGTTTGTCAAGCAGCGCCCTAATTTATCGAATTACTTTCATACGCCAATCATTGAAAGGCGCCAAAACTATTTATCTAAGAAACGTTACATATTTGGACTTTTTTCTAGTGGGCGATGTACCTTGTGAAAAATATTTACGTGAATAACACTAATTCAAATATGTTTATTAGAAAAATAATTTTTATTAGAAAAAAAATGTTTATTACAAAAATTATGTTTATTAGAAAAATAAACGTATATTATCACCGAATATTCCGTTCGAGTTAGTTTCACTGTTTTCATTGTTCTGTGCCTGGTTTGGTTTGTGTCTGTTCAATTTTTTTTTCTGAGCCTTTTCTCATTTACTGGTACCTATATGAGTATTCTCTCAGACTGAGAATTAATCTTAAATATTTAATAATTATCGTTACTATATATATATATAATTTCGCTCGTACGTTGAGATATTATACAGACAATAATTACTTTCCAAGATATAATATATTCCAATGACCGAAACTGGTAAGCAATTTTTTTTCTAAATCTTTTTCGTACTTATTTAAGTATCTTATCTTTCGAGGGCCTCTCAAGACAGTACTTGAGTTTAAACACAAGTGGGTTTCAGATGAAATCCGAGCGAAATTTGTAGGGTCTTTATACAGAATCTCCATTGTACTCTCATCGTTAGAAATTTGCGGATAAAATATGAATTGTAATGTACATAGTTTGCATTACTTTATTAAACTAAAGACCAAAATAAAAGAAAGTAAATATTTTGTTTCAAAACACTGCTAGCATTGTTTGTAAGGTAATTAATTTAATTTTCACCAAAGGGAAATTTGTTTGTTATACATAACGATCATGATGTCGTAAAGTTACAATAATTAACTGAACGAAGTTTTCATATTAGTAATCGGTGATTAGTTTCCTGTTAAGTCAAAATATAACATGGTAAATTTTCTGGAACTTTCCATCGTTCTGTTGGAACGCGGGTCTTCTCCTAAACACAACTGTTCATTAAATCAGCCGTGACTCCGTAAGTTGAATGTACATAATTATATACGTATACGCAGCCTGATTCCATGTATGTCTTTAATCTAAATTGTGTTGAAGTGCAACGCTGCAAGAGTTAGCTCATATTTACTCTTCAACTGTTCGTATAATCTGTGACAGATGGCCATCCGGCTTGGTTAAACGTTGCCTACGTGAGACATCTGGAGATAAATGGATATTCAGGATTTGAAATACAGTTTGGATTTCAAAGTAATGAGAACGACTTCCGATAATTATTACTAATGCTAGGATGTTTAAAAAATACAGTGTAAGATAACAGTGTAAGAATACAGTTTAATGAATACAGTGGAAGAATAAGTGTATTGAAGTCAATATAATAATTTAAGTCAACAAAAGCGTATTTAAGAAAACATAAATATTTTTATATCTATTTCTATTTTTATATGTAAAATGTATTATTAGAGAGCCATTATAATATTACAACATCAAAGAATATTATTACCTCGGTATAAAGAGGCGAAATAATTAAACCTCCGACTTGAGGTTCAAAGTGAGAGGAGCTAACTTTAATGAAGTACCGAATAAAGCCAAAAAATGCAGGTCAATAACGAGGGCTCTATATTTGGAGGGTTCCGTACAAAAGTGTTCCTTTTATAATTATAGGTACGAGAATAAATGTATGCATGATGACATTATCTATTCCATAAATTACAAGCGCGACTGTCGATTGGACGAACTTGGATTCAAATCCCGGTCGGGCAATAATAGACTTTTTAAATTTAGATTTTCTAATTGTGAGTTGCAGTCTGAAAATATTCGTGATATGTAACCGTAAATGGTAAAACGTACGAGTGCACTACAGTCATCTGCCTACCTCTTCGAGGACTACAGGTGTGATGTTACAAACGGAACGCCGAAATGGCATTCCCAATACTTTCCAAGTGTACTCCCCCGTGAATAGAAGCCAAATTGAACCGACAGAACTCAGTATTTTTACAACCCGTTAAAATAGGGGTGAGGGTGGGCTATCCCCGCTTTTGAAAGAGAACTTTCGAAAGATTTTTTTTTGCATTCGCTTCTGTAAACAGTGATAATGACACTTGGCACTCAACTGTAAATATTTGAACTGTCTTTTGTGACGGATTTCAGCTGAATTTATTCAATTCTGCTATTCGGTAACGTTCTTAATTTAAATCTTAATTTAATTCTTAATTTAAAACTTATTTTAACGTTCTTAATTTAACATCACCTATATTTTCTGAAGAGGTACGCAGAGAAATATTGTACGCCCCCATGATTCACCGGTTACGTATACGTCCAACTATGTAACAGCTCGTGTCATCCACATTTCAGCCAAAAATGTAGGACGCGAGTCATACAAAAAAAAAAACTGTACCAGAAACTCGAATAAGAAAAATCCATTAACATTGAATCCGCGATTCGAAACCATTATACAAAGAAGAGAGTAGTAGCAAACGAGCAAACACAATTAAATGGAATATTGCAATCGAAACAAGCTGGTGTCAATTAGTACAGTCTAACACGAGCGAGTGTGTAAGGGTTGTATTGGAAATACTCAAAGAAACATCTCGTTATAACAAATCGCTTAAGCGATAGAGTTTGCTCCACAAACATTTACATCGAACATGTGGTTGATGTAAGTAGAGTATCATGTGATTCGTTTCCGCTTATATGACGCACATTAACGTACATTGTATGTATATATGTATAAACGGTATACCTTTACGCGTGTGTTGTGTCGTAGTTAGGAAAAATAATGTTTTAACAAAATTCTTGTGTTATGGACAGGATGAAATTCAATAGGAATTAAGGAGTATATTTTAAGTAGCAAACCACAAACGAGTATTCAGGCAGTTTTTTTATGAAACCTGTAATAAGTTTATTTATGCTTTTATAACAAAATTCAGTGACACAACATCTACTCAAATTGTTAAATTTAACACTTAATAATAATAACAACCACATGTAGTTATAACTTGAATAGTTAACACATATGTATGTTCGTTCGATTTCTAGACATATCTTGTGCTAACTAAAACCGTACTTATAAACAGAATATATAAATACATTACTTAACTTATATGTACATAAATTTAGATATATTGAGTTAATACTGATGCGTATCACAAAAATATTCGCCCCAGGTGTAAATCGAACTCACAACCCCGTCCCAGCCTATAAAATCTGCAAGAACACAACAGTCTATAAACGAAGCGTGGACCATTCGATCTATAAATACATTCGCGTAACTATTACCGACGCGTTAAACCACTCACCCGCCACGCGCGATACCAGCTTGTTCGTCCGCGTCAACTGGCAAGCGGCGGTGTCGTATCGCGTCCGCCATTACCGGCGCTCGCGTGTATTGACGACCGATGCACATGGCGCGGCCAGCCAGTGCGTACACGCGTATCACGTCGTACGTGTGAATCGCGGTGAATATATTTGACGTATATATGTATGCAGTAGGTATAATTTCGTATGGGAATACAGGGGTCGGTACTACGTTGAGTGAGCGGTTTAGGTGACGTATTAAGACGGGTATATCTTTCGTCACAAAAATAAAAGACATTTTATTGAAATTTTGACGAGCCAATATTACAATGCGAATATTGCAGGTGCCGAGGGAGGCCAAGACTCAACTATATTGATGGAATAGGCCAAATATTGACTAATGGGGGAGTCAGAAGACTCCGGAAACGGCGAGCGTGTATGAACAGAGCGATGAGTGTGGAGGAGACGCGGGCAGGTCTGTAAGGATAGAGATATTTGGTGCTCCGTGCTCCCTGCCTAACCTATGAGGGACCTGGCGTGAAGATATGTATGTATGTACTTCGAAGTTGCAGATATTTGCACCATAGTATTCAACCCAATAAGGGATCACACAGGTGCCTATTCTCATATACATATATATTTTCTTTGATATGACTTATTGTATAATTGTAATGGACGGTAGCTGTTGTTTTCTGATTTAAAAGTATATTTTCTAACTGCTTCGTTCGTTATTTGTTGCAAGCGCGACTGCCAATCGGATTCAAATTCCGAGTAGAACACTACTGGATGTTTCTAACCTACATGTTTCAGTAGTGTGTTAGACTTTGGATTTGCATCCGTTGTATGACAATAGGCTCATCATCTACTCCATAGTGGTACGTAAAAGTAACTGGTGAAACGTGCTGCATTCCTCTGCCTACCCCTCCGGAGAATACAGGCGTTGTGTTGCGTAGTAAAAATAAAAAGTAGGGCACATTGATTAAATTATATACTAGCTTAATATGCATATCTATTTTCGAGAAAGCCTGACTAGTTTCTAATCTATGTAAAGCCCTTATTCATGAGCTTATGGTACTCGTACATAATTTAATCACCTTAACCTTTAATTGTTAAGTAGAACAAATTCATAGAATTTAAGTATTTTTAATAATTTACGTAAGAAATCATTAGACGGGGAGGTAGGCGCCAATTATAGGCTTATTTAAATAATTAGACTCAAACGATACTTCGTTAAATAAGTACTAATTATTTGCGAAGTGAAAATTTTATTCTAAGCTTTTACAATTCAAACGGGAGTCGAATTACGGCGCGGACGTTCGAAGGGTACTTGGCGCTATTTGGATCGTTTGTTGAGTTATAATAGTATTGAGGATGTTAGTTAGATGCAGATTAGGTTAGGTGCTAAACATTAGATGCGGATAATTTTTGAAGTCTAAATCGTCTATTTTAAAACGGTATCCCCCTTCAGAACACACAATGACACGAAAATTTATCATCGGTTACATAAGTAAACATAATCAAATTGTTTTAATGACCGGATCTGCCGACCAAGTAATGCATAATAAAGTGGA
Organism: Mysoria ambigua; assembly: GCA_018245875.1. NCBI lineage: Eukaryota > Metazoa > Arthropoda > Insecta > Lepidoptera > Hesperiidae > Mysoria > Mysoria ambigua. The sequence goes on along the minus strand of DWEI01006311.1, from coordinate 3,656 downwards.
CCGTACCACGGAGCGGATGTGTCCTATCATACAAAAAGAAAATCAGTAAAAGAGAGTTAATTTTATATTGGAAGGTCTCTAACAGACTATGATATTTTCATAATTTTTTCTAATGATTTCATACACAATTGTTATCATACAATGATTATCGTTATTCGTTCTCATACGTAATCAATATTATTAAAATGTCGGTGGTTGTTTTAAAATTATTTCTCAGCAGGCTTGTTTTAAGGTGCATTCTACCGTAGATTGAATTTATCTACTCTGCCTAGTACTACATAGTACCCGCAGATGACAGTTGGTAAGATCTAGTTCTCCGCTGTAGCAATTTGTATCTGATTAGTTGAATTAGGACAACGGGCTAGGCGTGCAGCGACGTCATATTTCGCAAACTACACACAGCTTTACAGATATAAAGAGCGTAGAATATTAGCAATAATTTCCTGCGACGTAATAGTTTTACTTATATTTATTATTAAAACACCCAAATTTTGTAAAGGATCGTCCGTCAGTACTTGGCCCTAAGTTCCTCAAAACAAAAGGTTGGAATCTAAACCACTTGATCGTTGCCGTCCTAACACGATGGTCAGTATTTGCAACAAATTATAAGTCTCACTTTATACGAATCGTGCACTTTATACGAATTTTTGTATTCTTTAAGAAAAGTAATTGCATACCAACTCCGTAAGTCGTCTGGGAATATTAGTGTCGGTCTAGCATTAATTCATTTTATTTAATTCAACCACCACCGCTAGCACGCCTTCGTATCGTCTACGCGTACATAGACGAACACTAGGGTAACCAGCATTACGTGACTTCAGTAATAATATTTATGAAGCTTAGGTTAATTAGTATCCTTGAGTTTAAACATGTTATTGTAATGCGTTAAAAAAAATAATTAAAATATATGATAGCAGTGAAGAAAGAAAGCTCTCACATGGTTATTTCAGACGACTTAGCGTCAGCTGGCCTGTTTACTTACCAGTCAGGCTGAATGTGTACAAAAATATATAGGCGGCCATTTTTGTTCAAATAAATATTTTATTAATTAGAATCAGACAGATTGTTCTGGGAGGGTACCTCGGGACATTCGGTGTGGAAGTAGATCCGATATCTGAAAATAACAAAAGGTTACTTCACTTCCCGAAATATCTAAATGGTCATGTAGATTTGCGCCTTTATTTTGTCCAATCAAAAGTTCCTTATAGTACCATCTGACAGATGATCCACAAATATTTAGAGATTTGAATAATTGCTAATTAAGATTAATCGATGAAGTCTTTATTCTTGAGTCAAGGAGGCACAGAGTTATTATGTAATTAAAAGTAAGAAAAAAAATCCCAGCAACAGGTATTAAACAAAATAAAAAAATGAGCTTGAAAAGAAACATTACATAAGAAAAATAATAAAAGAGATATGTATGTATATATGAAAAAAATACGTTTATTATAATACAATTAAATGACCTTAACTTAATGCAACAAACAGTATCAAATTGCACCATAAGTTTAAATAAAACAAATATAACTTTGCACTATTTACTGCATGATAGATAATTAAAAATTAAATTATTTTGAAGAAGTCTCATGATACACAAAAAGTTTGGAGCATCGCATCTTTAATAAGTCGCTTTATGATATGTATTCCGAATATGCCTCATTTTATTCGCGTATATTACGAGAAATCCACCATTTGCAATGAAAACTGCATTCTGGGTGCATGCTCGACTTTTTTTGTCACGAAACTGATTTAGTGTACGTAATATATTTTGCATATTTTCAGAGGCCGCGGCACGGAAACTTCACTGGCTAAAATGACTTTATTTCAGGTTAAAATTTTTACTGCAAGTGGATTTCGTAAGAAAGGAATCGGGTGCTTACTTTGGGAGACGCGCAAATTCCTTTCAGAGTTATTTTTCATATTAAGACCAAGTTTGCGTATATTTATGACTTTTCTCTGTTAGCCGTGCGCCTGGGAAAAAATAGGTTACTTTTTAAATATCTATCTCAAGGACTTTAGGTACGTATAAAAATTAGGCTGCAGCAAGCATCACTTACGCTTCGAGATTTGATATTGTTTAAATTCTCTGACAGAAATTTGCGTTCGTACTTCTTTATTATCATAATATCGGAAATTGACGATATGTGGATTTTTCTTAAGATGTAACAGTTACAGGGTCAATACTATTCGGTCATAATTTTTGAGTATAAAACTCGTGGAATTTAATCGTTATAAAGATAGGATTAGCATAATATGAAACGAATCTTGTATTAACGACGTAGTTATATCCAAAGTCTTAAATTACAGCTCAAATAAATTTTATCACAAGGCTACAGAATTCAAAGTAGATTGAACGCTTCTATTTTGAAACATACATCATACCTATTCTTTACTACTGCAAGCACAATCACAACTAGTCTTAACTGGATGTATAAAGCTTTTACGAGTAACGATTAATGAGCAATAGGCCCACGTGTCCTTTAATATTTAAAATAGGATCAAAACTTAATAATTATTAGGCATTGTTAAATATTATCATTTTAAACATTAATCGAAGGCGTTCCTACGGGAGGTCGCATGTGATGCATAGTTAATGAAGTTAAATCCATGGCTCAGTTTATGGTTTGTCGAAACTTAGCTCCGACATTTGATTGAAATATTACATTTGGGTTTTAATATTAATGACTTACTTTGTTGTACAAACTGAATTATACGTATATCAATTTGACAAACTGTTGTACAAATTGTTCAACAGGGGTGACTTTATATTTTTTAATATTGTTTTAAAGATAATTATTTAGAACTATTACTTGTCGATATCCTCGTGATGTTTTTTATAATTACGGCTCATGATATTTATGAAATATGTGCATACCGGGAAATCAACCCCGAACACTTGGGGAGGAAGTTTTCGTCCTGAGCCACCTTGGGCTGTAACTGTTAACACCGTTGTCGTCAAAATTTTAATAACTAACAAAACAATTATTTAAACAAAAATAGACAAATATTTTATATATTTATCTACACATAAGGTGCTTTCGAAAGGATATTATGAATAACGTAATATCTCACAGCTAAAGGTCCTAGTTGGTTTATTATAAAAGTTACTGGTGAAATCTTTCAGTTTATTGCCTTAGCGTCCAATACTTAGGAGCGATGTATGTTGTTCATTGAGTTTCAAAGTTGCGAAGTGGAAACCACTGCGGAGTTATTGACTTATTGACTTTGTTGTGGTTGCTTTTGAAAAATCAACTTTGCTAACGGAAAATTTTAGAGTAAATGTTTTGAAAGTTATTGCGGGCGGATGTAGTATTGGCGTTCTAAATATTTTGCTTTCAAATATGTTTTGTATTTGTTCAAACTGTATGTTAGGGCACTCTTATCACAACATTTGTGACGGTGAACCTTCCTTACGAGCAGATGGTCTAATTGGTCGGTCACTGCACTCTTTCATAGTAATAAGCTTTTATAAATTTTAAAAGAGGTAATTGCTGTTGTAAGAAAGTATTCTATTTAAAGTTAAGACGTTCGGTTTATAAATTTACAGCATGTACCATGAATGCCTTGCTGATCTGCCTTGTTGGTCGTGTTGGTTGCAGATGCGACTGCCGATCGAGAGGTCCCGGGTTCGATTCCCGGGTCGAACACTACAAAAA
>DWEI01006310.1:0-10182 GCA_018245875.1 Mysoria ambigua | reverse complement strand
CTCACCACCTATTACATAGTGGGACGTAAACGTAACCGGTGAATCGCGGGAATGTTCTGCATCCCTCTGCCTACCCCCTCGGGGATTACAGGCGTGAAGTTACGAAGTTAGTAAAACGTTTTTGAATATTGTTTATGAGATTTATTTGTCTGTACATTGTGCTTTCTAACAAAAAGGATATACACAACGCAAACACCACAGCCTATCAGTGAAAATCAGTTGGATTGCAGAATAAAATATTTGCATATAAATGGACTTGAATAAATAAATAATGCTTCTTCTGAGTTCCTGGCAACAGCTATTGGTATTGTTCATCAACCAACAAGGCCATGCACTTGAGCAACATGGTGTGTCGGAACGAATGCATCGTACACTTGTTACAGAAGCTTAGTGTCTGGTGTTAATGCGAGTCTTCCTAAACTGTATTGGACAAAAACCTACTCACCTCGCTGACAGAACCCTAACACGTCCCCTGGCTTTTAAAACTCCAGAAGAATTATGGTATAAGAAGAAAACAAATGTAAGTCATCTGAACATATTTGGCTTTGCAGCAATGACACATCTCCCAAAACAAAAGCGTAACAAGTGGGACGATAAATCATCGGATATTGTGGTAAAACAAAATGACAGGTGTATAATAATTGCCTCTACAATGGTTGTTGAAAGCAGAGATGCTGTTGTCTTAGAGTCAACATTTAAAAGATACAGGGTGTGGTCCATCACTGGGACAAATTGATAATAACACATTTCTGAATTCCCATAATAGATCTGATACTTAGACACCACACACAACCTTCTTGACAGAAATACCATAGGAGTGAAGTATATCCAAATATTTTAATTGTGTCAAATAAACTTTTAGTTGCATCTAAATTAAATTTCACTTATTTAAAATTAACCATTATAATTTCTGTACTTAATGTGTACTATGAAAAAACATGACAAATTTCTGGAAATGGACATATCAAACACTGATCAACTCTCGAGTCATTCGGAGACGAAGAGCAAATTGATGTCCACAATCCTAATGTAGTCCTGTGTAAAGTTTGAGCTAACAGCTTAATCTCTATAAAGCACAAAAGAAAAAATCGTTCACAGCTTCTCATTTGGACATTCTACCGATTTTGAATATCTATGGTCCTCGCTGACCTCTGTGCATTGTGTCACTTAACATAGAAGCCGAAAGTCGGGTAAATGTCAATGAGCATACATAAAGTACCAATTGATGATAAACAGCGTCTTGTCCAGCTCCAGCTCGGCGGCGCTGAGCCGCTTCAGCGTCTGCTCCACGTCGCGCAGCAGCGCGGCCTCGGGCGGCGTCAGCGTCTCCTCCACCTGCCGGCGGCGGCCCATGTTGCATTGTCACCGTGCAGCAAATGAATTTATACGGCTCATTAGGGCTAACGATTCGATTGACTAGGTTTTACTGAGATAGTGACAGAATTAAACAGTTAGAGGTAATAAACAAGTGAGAATTTTATAAATCATACCGTCATATATAAAACTATATTTTTTCAGTGAAAGTCATATTGTTAAGTTTGACCCTCGTGTGAAACAGAGCTTTAAGTGGTCCAATCCAACTGGACTGGACAATAAGTCTGTTATAGAACAGATAAAATATAGTCCTGATTCTAAGATTTGCACAATGTCATTAATTCAGAGATCAATTGAATTACAATTAATCTATGGTACCGCTATTCAAGGTTACTTCGTAACCATACGGTGCACAAAGAGAACGTTTGGACGTTCAATCGATCGATCAATGCTCAAGCGTAGCGAGCTCTACGAGTAGACGCAGCGGAGGCGGCTGCGGCGCGCTCACGTCGTCGATGTTGCGCTGCGGCTCGCCGCGCAGCCGCATGCCGTGCACGATGGTGCGCACGCGGCGCTGCTTGTGCAGCAGCCGCGCCGCCGCGCCGCGCGCCGCAGCGCCGCGCGCCGCCGCGCCGCGCAGCGCGCGCGCGCACAGCTCCGCCGCCGCGTGCGCCGCCTGCGCGGGCACAGCGCCGGGCCCAGTACAGATGTATAGCAGCTAATATACAACAATGACTTTCTACAGACAAACTAGGATTATTTAAGAAATATACCTCCTTAATATTAACGTGGTACAGGTACACAGCCTTCGCCATGCCGCCGGCCGATGCAGTTTTTCTCATTGGCTGGAAATAATACACTTTAACTTAAAACACCTTATCGACATGTTTCGTGGGCAACTTGGAGAGATATTAATACAAAGGCACCTTCATATTTTCCACTAATATAACCTATTATATATTCTGCTATTAGAATAATTTTGATCCAACTTCCCATTGTAAGGAAATTATGTTAATTATGTACGAGATGACATTGCTAAGTAATCCACCCACCTGTACACTAATAAAATGTTCCTCCAACAGCTTGTACGTGAGCTCCTTGCACTGCTTGTTCGCCAGCATGGCGTGCTTTTGTATGTTCTCCTCCTCTATGTACTTCTTGGCTCGTATCACCCTTCAACATTGAACATGAGCTCCGCGCGTGTCCGACACTTGCGGCCCGGGGAGGCGGCGACTCGCTACCTGAAGATCCGCGCGGCGTCGGAGCCCAGGCGCTCCGTGACGGCGTGGTCCAGCACGGCCTCCAGCAGCCGCGCGGCGGCGAGCCGCGGCCGCACCGCGTACTGCCCGCCCGCCGCGTCGCCGCGCCGCCGCACGAAGCCCGCGCCGTTCTCCTCTGCAACCGACCACACGTCGCACCTCTACTTACACCTGTGTAATAAATATCATTGTCTTCGAAATGTTACAGATTTTTTTAAAGACCCAAATACATATATATTGTCACAAGTATGTGCCAGTAACAGTCGGTACTGTCTCGGCTGACTTCCTTCGCACTTTCTGCGTTCTTTAAAGCCATCGCACATGCTTGTCTATTGAAGGAACTAGCAGTAAACTGGCTTCACCTGAACTCAATTTAACTATTTTTTTAAAATGTATTTATACTTTGTAAGTACATTCCGTTTAATTTTAAAGGCGCTTAACTAAAATCTCAAACTCCGCTAACCTAAAACCTTGAGATATTGATCTATATACTGATGGAGCAGCGGCTTGTCTGCGGCCAGGCGCCGCGCGGCGTCCTTCAGGTCGGCGGCGGACAGGGGCGCGGACTCCGCGTCCCAGGCCGCCGAGCGCAGGTACATCTGCTGCAGCATCTGGCGCATCAGCTCCCCGGCTGGAACACATTCTCGGGTGGTCATTTCCATCGGTCTGTGTAGGATCTTCAAGAATTTATATTTTTCACATATTATATCTAAATGTGTGTCATATGTGTCTAACTAAAACTAAAACTAAGCAATTGAAGCATTACCGCTTAGCCACTGAAAACGATATACCCTAGGAAGGAGTATACGACCATTTCCAAAACAACACAACTACAAGGGACCCCTCATTACCTACCGTTTTCGTCTATTCGTCGTGTTACAGCTTTAATCATTATGTCGTCTCTGAAGTCCTGGTGAAATCTGTCGAAATTGACTTTCCAATATACTTCTGAAAAAAGGTCAAATGAAGAATATATTAATTGGGAATTTTAAATTTTCTGTAAAACCTAATTTAACTTTCAATTCATTTTATAGTATGTATAATTATAACAGATATTAATTATAGATGTAGACTATATTTCTTTTCAATGCTGATATGAAATGATCTATTAAGCAACACAATGCCCAGCTCAGTCTGCAAATGGAATATGAAAACAAGCGGCAAACTATGATGACATGGATTAGGTTCAACATCTTTGTTAACTTTTCTACCGCCGAAAACTCGAATCAGATCTACTTCTCACCATCATACCACCTCACCGAATTCCAAATTTGTCAACATACTATCATTACTGTAGTCTCCGGTGCTCATAGCCTGCATGAGCACCCTGGAGTCCAGATCCGGCACAATGGTTGCCACCGGTACCAGTGTGGGCACCTCGCTGCCCTCCTTGAGCTCTGCTACCGGCGCCTGCTGAATGTAGCCAGCAGTCACTAGACTTATGAACGTGTCTTTCAGACTAATTATTGTTATATTTCTCTCCTGAAACACAAACAAAACAATATGAATGCACCTCAGTTATATTAGGCAGTATGCTTCGCCCACACCGAGATAGTGTATGACAGAGATTGGCAGCTAAGCAATATGCCACAAATATTATATGTTCAACAAAAACATAATATCATGCCTTTACTGCTGCCTGCCTGACGAGGTAGCCAGAGAAATGTAGCACACTCTGAAGTTTCATCTTTTACATTCTTTTTCAAATAGCCCATGTACTTATTGTCATAACGGACCAACAAGGTTATAGTTATAAAATATGTTGAAACACGAGTATGACACTAGTGATGAAAAGATATAGACAATAAATTATTTGCAAAACCTGATTGAATGATGAAAGTGATAAACTTGCCATAACTTTTCACAGTTAAATTATTTTAATTGGGATTGTACTATGCTTCTCTAAATGCCTCTTTATGGATTACGGGTGTTATATTATGTTTAAACTCACTTACCTTATCATCTTTATATTTGTTAGCAATCGTGATGAGAAGGGCCGTGGCAGTGCATGTTGCCTGCTGCAGTAACTCCTCGACAATAAGCTCAGCAACACAGCCATATTTTGTTTTCATCTCAAGCAAATACCTGAAGTGATAAATAGGAATCAGGCTTAGCAGAGTACAGGCAATACTAAACATATTTGCTATTAAATCTTTAGAGCTTTGGATGTAGCAGACATTGGCCACTCTTGAGGGGTTATGCTCAAAATCCTTAGATATTATATCCTTGGATATTGATTAGACCCTTAGATAGCACAACCTCTCATGCTCCCTATGCTATATGCAGCAAGGACATTAGTTGTGCCTAGTCAGACTGTGGCATACCATGATCTGTCAGCGCCAGGTTTAATTCAACCCTGTTTCAGCATAGAGGTCAGTAAATACATACATCTGGCCACGGACAAAGATATAAATTAAATATATGCACAAATGTCTGAGAAGCCTCAATCGTTTGGAAGTCTTCACTGGATCTTTCTTGACCGGAATAAATCACCAGTTGATTGATCAGGTTGCCTGTCACTTTTCTGATTAAGTGTGCAATAAAGTATTTCCTACTGTATATTTACCTTGGATACCTGATGAGTAGTAGTACATTGTCCGGATTTAGCTTATAATCAGCTGTCACTTCATTGTGAGACGGCTCAAACGTCGCTAAATCATATTTGATCAGTGATCTCAGACTTTCTATTACCTAAAAAAAATTGGAAAACGAGTCATAACAAAAATATAACATGTGCATAAAAGACAACAAAGCCAACTCTCACTACTTTACTGGTGGAGAATTTGTGGTTACACTATTTGAACACACCTCCCTTCAGGAGCGAGACTTTATACGTAACTATACCTGCGAGCGCGGCAGTCCTGTACTTTTCACGATCATGGCTATCGGCTTAGAACCGTAAGTGAACAAATCATCGCCTACTTTCTGAACAATTTCACCGAAATACCGGAGAAGTATTTCAGACACTACTCTGCCTAATTGGTGGGACATTTTAATCGGAATTCAAAAGATAACTTTTATTATTAAAGCATTATTTTCTAATGATATAATTGGTAAATATTACGTTAAATTGTAGTAATTCAGATTACATAAAATTGTAGTAATTCATTAATTAAAAGCCACATGTGACTGTTTTCTCTTTCAAAACAACGTAATTGCAAAACATGCAATCTTATAATGACATTGTCATTTGACAATTCAGTGATGTCAATGTCACTTATAGTACTTGAAGTATAATAATAATAAAAAAGTAATAATAATAAATATAGTACTTGAAGTAAAATAATAAGAAAAAAAAGAGTATAGAACGAGTAAGTACTTGTTTATCTCTTTTAAAAAGAAATACTAAAGAACACATTTGTATATTAATATATAACAAGCAGGTGTCATTAAATAAAAACCCGTATACCAAATTATTTCATTATTTATATTTCTATCAATGAGATATTTTCACTAGCTTACACGTTTATAGCTCACCCACTCTATCTAAAATATCTCTATGAATAAAACACAGGTAAATGAAATAATGTATATGAAGTTATAGAAATACTTTCTAGAAACATAGAATTAACTTAGAATTATTTCTCGTTGTAATTGAAGTAGCAATATAATTATTTTTATTTTACAGCTGAATCGAAACTCATAATTTATTATTATCATACTCTTTGATTATTATATACATTATGTTATGTATGAAGAAGTAGGCACAGGACTCTCTTAAGTTGGCGAAAATAAATTAATTAAACAACGGACAAACAATAAAATTAATCAGACAATCAAGGACAAATGAGGGACAAACGAATTAGCAAAAAAAAATTTGTTTAAATAATTTATTTTCGCCAACTTAAGAGAGCTACAGGATTGTAGTACACTCCTATACTTCATCAATTGTGTTAACATCTCATATTAAAATAGGTGGCGAGTCTATTGCCATGCACCGGGCACAAAACCGGACTTCGAGCTACTACTAGAAAATCCGAGTTGAAAAAATCAAATGGTATCCTACCCGGTAACCTGCGACCTTTCGATCTGCGGTTCCGCAGTTAAATATTATGTTTTAAGCACGTAGTACTGTCTATAGTCTATGGTTCCATCAACTTCAGTATAATATGCGATCTGTAACAGAACTGAGTCAACTGAATTCAAACCTTCTTATGGAAACTACCAACCATAAAGTTTTCAAATAAGTTTCAGTATCACATTATTATTATGATTAATTTAATAACAGGGTTTTTTCTTCTAGCATTTGAGTGTAGGATCTCTCATTAAACGGTGAACACCCTAGATAACGAACTAATCGCTTATGTCTAAAGTATTTATATTAATTGTTCCGTAAAATGAATCGTGTTATTATTTCTTCTGATGTTCAATGTTTATTATTATGTCAACGAATTGTGTAAAGATATTGTGTAAATGTAAATATGTTTTAACTGTATTATAATATCATAAGTATTTTTAATGCAATTTAAAATCATAAGCCAAAATGAACATAGAAAGTGCAGCAATTAATATTTTAAAACGTGGAGTGGAATTGGATACAAAAAAGCGATATACGGAAGCTCTTGTATGTTACCAAGAAGGACTTCAGATACTTATGGATAAGATTAGAGGTTTGTTCCATATTTACTATATCAAATAAATATAGCAATAAAAAAATGTAGCAACTCATATACCATCCCAAAAACGTCTAAAAACAATAATTCACATAAAGAACATGTAAGATATGGCTCGTTTCAACAATTTAAAGTTCATGCTATTTTTTTTAACATATTTCAATATTATTATTTTTACATGATCATGCTAAAAGCCCTATATCTGTCTACGGATTAGCCTTGATTCTTCTACATATATATCTCTCTTCATTTAAAATACGCATAACATTATGAAGTTACCTCAAAGTAGTGTCTTATCAAAATATGTTTCCCCATAATTTAATTTCCTGGTATGATACAGATGAACTAGATGAAGAAATCAAAAGTTATTTAAGGAACAAAGTGAAAGAATACATGAATAGAGCGGAAACTATCAAGAGGCTTGTGTTAAAACAGAAAGAGGAGGGTAAATTTCACGAGCAAGTGACCATAGAGAACAATTCCACTGGACACAGCTACAAATCATTGTTTGGACGGTTTCTTGATGACGATGTGCAGTACATACTTGTTGAAGACCCATACATAAGAAGTCATCATCAGGCAAGTTTATTCATGAAACAGTCCCATTCATTGTAAAATTTAAACTCAAACAAATATACAAATATGTAGTTATTTTAAATATAACAATGTAAATTTTCAGTGTCACAACTTTCTGCGGCTATGTGAACTGATTGTCAAGTCATGTGTCAATGTTAAGTATATACAGCTGGTGACAACGAAGGACAAGAAGAGTGAGAGAGACCAGACCGAACTGCTTTCGCACCTGATGATTGATCTCGCTAAGTACAATGTACAATTAGTCGTTAAACACTCGGAGACTCTGCATGATAGACAGATCACGTGAGCATTTTATCACCTAAATACTTAATTCAGTAAAAGACTTAATAAATATTTGTTTATCAGTAGAGCAGCGTAAATGTTTCAAATGACAGTAATAAAGAGAATTGTAGGGAAAAAAACCATGTAGATACTGTGAAGCTGTGTGTTGAAAATGTCTCACTGAATTTCATCCACATATATGTATAGTTTGTCTTCTTGTTGGTCTGCTGATTTATGACTAAATTCTGCTTTGATGACTTACTTGTAACAAAAATGAATTTGAACATAGTGTGGGTGGTGGGAGAAGCTGTTCTTAGCTATTCCTAATCAGCTTGCCCAGGTCGGGGATTTGGGCAAAACTGCTCAAGGAAGGTCTATAAAAAGCTATAAAGGTTAATAATATTGACGATTATGATACTGGTTTCAGGAAGCTTATCCTGATGTAGCAATAGTTTAAGCAGCAAGATTAGATATTACCAACTTATAAACTTACAAAGCAAAACTATATATGTATAAGATTTTCACTTATGAATAATATGTCCTTAAAAGTGCACTTGTATTCAGTGTTACTGTAACAATACACCTGTAATCTCCGAACAGGTAGGCAGAAGAGTGTAGTGCACTCCAGTATTTCATCCGTTATGTATAAATCCCACTATGGAATCAGTATTGAGTCCATTGCCTTACAACAGGCTTATATCTAGACTGAGCCACTGTTAGAAAATCTAAGTTAGAAAAATCCAATGTTGCCTGAGCGGGAATTTGAACACAACATCCAGTGAGGCAGTAATTTAAATTCAGTGTTTTATTTTCTAGAATCTTGCTGCTTGTGTATTGTGTCTTGTATTTCATACCCCTCCTGCACATTGATAACATAAGCTTATTATTTTTTAGTATTTCTAGTTAATGAGTAACCTAGTTAGTTAAACACCACCTAATATAATAATATACTCGTAGTGAATTACTGATGTGCAAACTATATATTGCTGTTGTTAATCATGTGTATTTTAATTTTCAGATTAAGTACTGGCTGGATAATAAAAATAGGTAGAGGGCTCGATATCTACAAAGCACCCGAGAGGAAGTTTGGTTTGGGTGCATACGATTATGATCTCCGGCCATGCCATGAGACAACAGTGGATATAATACACTCGAAAAATGTTAGACAATCCTGAAATTGTTGTTGAGTCAAGTGGACAATATGTTCACTGCCTCAATCACCTGTGTTGTCTCCATCTTGTTTGGTGGTAAGTCTGTACATTTGTAGAAGTTATGAAATAAGTGTCTACTGTATTCAACTAGCTCATGGAGACCTATTGTGTATTTAAATAATTTTATATCTATTAAGGATGTACTTAAGGATATATTTAAAGATTCGTATTTATTCTTATAGCAGATTTTTTATAACAGATATATCAGTAAACTAAACATGAAAATGAGATGCTTGTTAATGTTGGTTGTTTACTATATTTTTATTGTTTGTGTATGTCTTTTAATATTTTTGTCTTGAATATTCCCATTATGATATGTTTTACATATTGTAAAAACGTAACTTCACACCTGTAATCCCCGAAGAGGTAGGCAGAGGAATGCTGAACACTCCCACATTTCACCAGTTACGTTTATGTCCTATTATGTAATAAGTGGTGAGCCTATTGCCATGCATCAAGCACTTAGAACTCCAGACTCAGAAGCATTACTAGAAAATTTTGTAGTGTTCGACCCGGGACCTCCAGATCGGCAGTAGCACTTGCAGCCAATACACCCAACAAGGCAGTTAACGGGCAATTTACATATTGTATTGTAATAAAAGTGTATTAATTGTTTGATCTTATGCTTTTTATTGATATGATTTTCTAATGTAATGTATAATATCACACATAAATAACTAGGCAAAGAAATTCCGTCCCTCTACAGTTATGTCAATATTAAATATTCTTCCTCACCTATTGTTAGACACTGGGCGGTAATGTAATGTATTTTGTGCTATAAATGTATGTGAAATATCAGTAAACATAATATTTGCACTGAAATTATAAGATGATTCTATGAAAGCTCTAGTTATTAACATTTCTGTTATATGCATAAAAGTTGATTATGATATAATTTTTATAAATATAATTTTTAAATATTTTTAT
>DWEI01006309.1:0-10182 GCA_018245875.1 Mysoria ambigua | reverse complement strand
ACCCGGGAATCGAACCCGGGACCTCTCGATCGGCAGTCGCATCTGCAACCAACACGACCAACGAGGCAGTCAATAATGTAATATCTTGTAATAAACTGTTGTAATCCTATTTATTAATAATTTATAAGTTATATTAAAGGTAAAGATAAATTTTAAATATGTAGCCTGACTGTTATGTGTTTTATTGTCACTGTAGGTCCTTTACGGAGTAGGCAGGGTGCACCAAGTACCAAACATATCGGTCTTTATGGACCTGACATGCTTCTTTTACATTCACCAAACTCTTAAAACACTCGAGTAGGTTTTAGTCACTTTTGATTCTTCCATAAGTCCATATCTAATCTATTGAGTCATGATTTTTATGCCTTGAGCATTATGCGCATAATCCCTCAGGGTACGGCTGTGTCCAGCAGTGAAGCTGATAATGATGATCGTCTAAGCATTGCACTTAAAAAGCAATAACATTAGTGATTACATAGTAATAAGACATTATAATTTTAGTTGCATTAACAACAGTGTAGACTAAAGCTATACAATTTTAAGTATATGATATGAAAAAGAGACAGCGTAGCCTGTGGAACAGTTCTAATTTAAAACTTACTTATAATAACAAATAACTACATTGTACCTTGACTCGTATGGGATGTCCGTACTGTAAAATTATTTGCGTAAGTTGTTATTCGTAGTGTCAACTAAATTAATTACATTCTCGTCATAACGTCTCCGGGGGCTTCAACTTAAATGTACAAGGCCCTAGCGACGAGTCAATTAATATGGTGGTCCACAGCTTAATTATTTAGGGCGAAAATAAAATTGAACATAAATCCCCGGACCCCAAGGAATGTAATGAGGTCTTATTATTTTGCAATTGTCAGCCATCTTGTTCACATTGTCATTGAATATCTGACAAAAAAACGTAATTCAGAGAAACTTATATATTATATTACTACAACATGGAGTAGGCGGATGTAAGTGAATATAAAATCGTGTTTTTCTGTTATAGAAGTTAAAGTTAAAGCAGTATTTCTCTTAAACTTGCCATTGTAATATATTGTGTACCGAGTATCTACAGTAAAATTCCCATCCCACCTAATATCAAAAATAACGATTTCAATTACTTCACTAAAAAATACGTTACATAACGCTTAACGTCTGTAATCTCGGAGGTGGTAGGCAGAGCACTGCAGTACATTTCCTCGGTTCACCAGTTACGTGGACTTTGGAATAAGTAGTGAACCTACTGCCATGCACTGGGTATCGGTTAACTATAAAATTAATTTACGTAATCTTCAAAATAGGTAAAAAGTTGCTATTGAGGTTAAATTGATATACATAATTATACTTTAGCTAACTTGAACATTATAATGGAATCAAATGCCGTTGAACACTAGTCGGAGCTTAGACGGCCATTTTGTATAAAAAGGGAATTTTGACGTCCCTCGTTTTTCCAGTGGCAGACTCGGCATATTTCAGGTCAATATTGACGATAATTTATCGGGATGGTGCGTCCGCGCCCGCGAGGGTTAAGTGAGTTGCGACAGCCCCACGTTTCTGTTCGGTATCTGAGTATTAAAATTCCGATAATTGTTTAGGTCAACATTTGAAGGAATTTAATGAGATTGCGGTGAAATTACGTTCCTCGAATGTTTCCTGGTACCTCGATATCTCGTAACAAATATTAATCGCTTTAATTTATAAAATATATTGCCAGTTCGTTTGATATTAAGTAATACGTGCAGATTGATATTTTCAGTTTGTAATATGAGCAGTAAACTAACAATACATGTATGTATATGATAGTTTACGACTTTAATTTATTCAAGTGAATGGCTAAAAGCTGAAATAAAAATGATTCTAACGAACGAATTTGTTTTAAGGTATATTTGAACTAATTTACAGTTTTTTAAAATGGATACACGAAACTGGATCGTTAATAACACTAATCATTTAAGTTTGTGAACCTGATATCTGCATGTAAACAAGATCGCATTTCAAGGAATTTGTCGCAACTGTTGACTTGGAACAAAGAAGTTAATATCTTATCTCGGACGTACTCGTATATACAATATATATTTATAAGTACAATGTATAAAATTTTGTACTATGATTTGTACTGAGTAATATGGTCAATTGGTATAACGGTGCAATAGATTTATCTCAGAGAAATTCACTCAGGGTATTCCCTCTTCCAATGTTTATTTATGCGTTTTCAACTATCTGTTGCAAATAATTCATAACATATATAATCTTTGCACGCTATCCATTGCTGGTTAACTTTATGAATGTTTGCAATGTTGCTTTATTTATTACTCAATGTATAGTAGACATAGATTTTGCCACATTATAGATTTGACTATGTGTCACCTGGGTGGAATTTTAAAGGCGCTGCATGTGTGTGTCGGAGGATGTATAAATAGTTTCGTCGGCGCTGTAGTTCCGCAGATTTCTGTGAGTTTCAATCATGAAGGCGTGCTTGGTTATCGCGATCTTGTTCGCTGCTGTGGCACTCGCGGCAGCCAGGGAGGGCGAGGAAAAGGAAATTCCCAGTTAGTATATTTGATTTTTACGGTCGATAGCACATTTCGAGTTGAATTTTGCAGTTCGGCTATTTCCGAGGTTCTATTTGACTTATTAATATGTATTTTTGGAAAGCTTTACGTGTACAATTTTCACTCTTCGATCTGCCTTCAACGAAATTTACGAAAATTTAAAATTTTCATATCGCCTTCTTTAGATTGTAAGTATCTAGACGCGGTTGCTTAAGCGTAATAATAAACAGCGTAACATCAAGCTTGTGATTCCCAAAGAGGTAGGCAAAGGTGTCTACTACACTCCCACGTTTTACCTCTTATGTTAACGTTCCACTACGGAATAGGTGGTGAGCCTATTGCCATACACCGGGCACATTTGCACACTCCGAGCTATTACTAGAAAGTCTCAATAAGAAAAATTCAGTAGTGCCCGACCCGGCATTGAACCCAGGACCTCCTGATCGGTAGTCGCGCTTGCAACCAACACGACCATCGAAGCAGTCACACATAAAATATACGTAAATAATTTTCATAGTTTATTTTAATTGTGTTTCACTTTTTTGGATTGATTTCAATAAGATTTTTGAAGGATAAGGTTTTTTTATAAAAAACTGCTAGAATTGATTTGTTTAAGGACTTTCCAAAAAATTATCAATTTTAATACTACAATCTCTGATTTAAATGTGAAAATCCCTCAGGACATATTCCATTCAGATATAGTCCCCATGTAGCAATATTTATTAGTATAATTGCGGGTATTTTTAAAGTGATTTAAATACTCGGACATGGCTACGCTATATGATGTTGACGTAACATTCAATAGTACCGCGTAGAATGTATAAATTTTATAAAAAAGAGAATTATTATTTTTAGTGACCATTTAAATATTGAATTCAAAAAAAGTTCAAAGGATGTTTTCTTCTTATTTAATTGCTCTTCGATAGACTAGATATATTCGATAGGAATTCGGATGTTCAGTATTATTCAATAATCGTATTAAGTCCACTGTTGGACATAGACCTCCTCCGATCGGCGCCCTTCTATCCAGTTCTAGACAATTTGCATCTAGTTTTTTCCTCGAGGTAGTCGTGCCACCTGATATGAGGGCTGGTATAACTTAATCTACCGACATCTTAGGGACCCCTCGATAATCCTCGCTATCCTAATAAGTTCTTTCCGTGTTTTTTTCAGATTTAATCCGTTACGTGCGCAGGGCGGATACAATCTTCGTTAAACCGCCGCCCGGGTGCGTCTTCTTCGAATGCATTCCCAGTTGCAAGCAGCGAGGGTACAAGCGAGGTGGAATATGCACCATCAATGGATGCGTCTGTTTGAAATGATAAGGACAAGATGAAGATCTACCTAGAACATTCTATTTAATGAACTTGATTGCTAGAGTCAAGATTAATAAGAAAATAGTAAACGATGATATCAAATATTAAAATATTGTGGAGCAGCCGTTGCAAGCAAAAATACAGTTTTAGTATGAATTCTACTGCATTTGTAAATAAAATGTGTGGACTATCCTTAAGGAAGTCTTTATTCCGTGCGGTTAATCGATCATGACTTTTACTGATTGACTGATTCCAAATTTATTCATCATAGAATTACAGAATCATTTATTGTGAGTTAAAGAGTACAAAAATTTAATACAGTATTGATACAAATATCAGATATGACAAGTGAAATTTGAGGCATTTCATCTAGGTTTTCCTTAGTCCTTAGTTCTTTAGTATTTACTCGTAGATGTATTGTATGTAGATGTATCATTCGTTCAACCCTTCTGCTGCGTTCAGTAAGGTATCACTTGTGACTAAAAGGTGACTCTATGCGTTAGAGATGTATTGTTTCGCCAAAGAAAAAAACAGATTTCACTATATTTGATGTGTGATGATTACAAATACGAATTAAATTTGTCTTTGAGTGCCAATAAAGTGTAATCTAAATAAAATATTTGTACATAGATAAATATTTGTCTATTAATTTGTGGCCTTTGTCCATACATTATATCGACATACATAGTTTATTTCCTTCCTCAACTTGTTTCATAACATATTCAACTTGCCAGGATGCGTTGATGAATTCGAAGTCGATTACTATTGTATATTAAAGTGCCTCAGGCTATTTACAGTTTAATCTTTCCAAAACAAAAAAAATATATATGTGTATAAATGTTTTTGAACATTTCACCTCTGCGTACTTGAACAACCTAGTACTAATTATGGACATAGAAGGACACTTTGATGACCCTTTACATTGTTACACTGTTGGAATACGGGTAATACTTCGTAACGTAACGCAACGTAACGTAACGTAACTGGAATACGGGTTTCCTCTCAATGATAGGGTTGAGGTCAGTTTTGTTAACCAGCCAAGTGAGAGCTAGAAAACTGTTTCAGATAGACAGTGACTGTTGACAGAAAAAGAACGATTGTTTTAAAATGCTTTTCTTTTATTTTCTTAAAGAACGAAAACCATTTAATTATAATTCGAACGAAATCGTTCAACTTGTGATAAAAAAATGAACACATTATTTGTCAATATTGCTATATTAAATCGTAATTATTCTCGTTACATGTTCTTGTAGCAATACCTGCTGTGAATACTAATAAGAATTAAAACTTTCCTTTGTTCACCAATGTGTATGGACTCAAGAAGTAATTAGGTATCGTCGAAGGCACGATGAGCCTGCCGATGATTGACAGGTCTCGCACAACTTTCCGCTTGCCGGTGCCGAAGTAATACGCCTGTACCACGAGCTTCGAGCAGTAGCTGGGGTTCGTGGACCAAATGTCGGTGGTTAATTTGTACGTGATGTGTTTTGTTTTCTTCGAACCTCCGCTCGGATTGTAATACGCGTGATCGGCCCACACGGCGGCCGCGCGCGCCACGCTCGCGTCCCTGTTTCGGTACACGGTGGTCCAATCGGATTTGTGTTCGTCGAACCAAGCGTGCTTGGTGATCTGTCTGTTGTTGTCCCTGATACCGTTCTGCCAGCCGGCACCACCCGGCATCTCTAGCACCCAGTTATCTGTTGTCATTATAGCCGCGTGGCCCACCAACCCGCCGATGCCTCGGCCCGTTATCAAGATGTCTCCCTTCTTCACGGTGTTCACGAATCGCCGCTTGTTATCCGCTGTACTCCGCTTGGTGATTTTCTTTTGAAATAATGACTCCTGCGTATCGGGCAGTACACCGAAATTGTTGATGATCAGAAAATCTTCGTAATTATATGGATAGGTGCCGTTAACAGCGGTTTGTTCATATATTCCTCTAAAAATGTTAACATCATCTAAGGCAAACGATTCATATGAATACTTTGTAGTATTAATTATTCCCAACTCGACGCCTTTGTTGTATATTTCATAGGTGGTTTCGTTTGTAAACGCATTGTTCAGGGCTGGAAGCAAAATTTGAATTTCATTAAACTAAAAAGTTAAAATATTGTATTGATATCTTATTAAAACAAGAGAAACTAACAGATAGTAGTACTTTTTTAGTAATTAGAAAACAGAAATGAATAAAAATTACGATTTTATTGAAGCATTAGGTATGTCTAACATACGAACTAAATTATCTTAGTATTAATATTTCAAATTTCTAGCATTAGTTTGTAAGTTTCGTTTTAAAATGGGCAGTAGAAGACAATACGTGAATTGTGGTATTGAAAAATACTGTTCCGCGGACTATGTGCGTCAGCTGATGGCTGAAGTCGTGGATGATGTTGATTTTCCGCATTGGTTACATATACTGTTTTAGCAAATCCATCAATGTTAATAAAAAAAATATTTTAATAAGTTAAAAGTAAAATATTAAGTATCATACCTTCTTGATCGATATTTTCTTGACATCCAACCTGCACTGCCAGCAGGAGTGCCGCTGCGATACAAACACCTTCTATTTTCATTTTTCTGCGTTCAATTGTGCCATATCTATTGACTTTGCTCGGTTTTTATACGTACAATAAGTTATGAGAGTGAGTAAATATTGCTCGAATTGTTCAACTAGGGGATGTCCTGCCGATAACCGATTTTAATCACTTAACCTCCTTAAGACTCTTCATCTGTTTAGATATCGTTTTATAGGTTACGACAAGATAGCATTATAACTTCATACTGGCTGTACCTATCCACTATTATAAACAAAATGCAAACTTTTTATATTAGCACAATATTTTATTGACAAAGGGAACATATGTATAACGTCAACACACATATAGCGTGAACATATATATGTATGTTTATTTACATGAAGTCATAATGGCCAATTCCATGCACATAAGGTAATAAGTTCCTATTTTATATATAAAGAAAAATTCCTAGAATTTTATCTGAAAATTGTTTCATATGTTAACATGTCTTTGTTTAGTGTTTTTCTTGAGATTGTGAAGTGTATGAGTCTTTTATATTTCCCGGTATTGCAATCAGCACGACAAAATATACTTATCAGTTCATTAATATTAAAATTACACAAGTACAAGTATCGAGACGATAAGACAGGAAAAGACTAGAAAAGACAGACTGACAACGTGCCAACTAAAAACAATTATCAATTTTGAATTATGGTAGATAAGTGGTAATTATGAATATTATTTGCCTCGTTGGCAGAACGATTGCATGCGCGACTGCTGATCGATAGTTGAGTTCTTATCCCAGGTCGGGTTGTATTGTTTTTTTTTGACTTAGATATACGTGCTCTCTGTACATATACAATACATATACTCTGTACAATACAGGAGTTTTACGTAAGGCGAGAATGCGCAGTCTCAAATATTACAACATTAATTAGCGCAAAACTTAACTGCTTTATTGATTTAGTAATAGGAATTAATCATGTCATTATTAAATTATGTTTTGTTTTGTCATTCCGATTGCTATTTTAAGTACTTTGAATATATTTTAATTATCAGTACCCCAAATTACATGTTGCCAGTATCGTAATTGAGATTGGAGTATGTTTATTGAGTCTGTATGTGATATCTTATATATAAAATAACTCGTGTCACAATGTTCGTTCCTGTACTCCATCGAAACGGCTTGACCGATTCTCATGAAATTTTGTGAGCATATTGAGTAGGTCTGAGAATCGGCCAACATCTATTTTTCATACCCTTAAATGGTAAGGGTGATTCACCCCAAAAATATATATTTTTTTATTATTTCTTCAAAACATGTTGAACAAATTTTTTCATGATAAACCATTCAAAGAAACATACAATTCTAAATTTTTACCCTTCTACGAACAACCCTTATTTTTTAATTCCCATATTAGTCATTTCAATATTTTTATACCTGGCCAATAACTGATCCATGATCAGTTCTCCGCGTCTACAGATTTAATTATAATAAACGTAAAATCACGCCTGTTGACCTCGAAGAGGTAGGCAGAGGAATGCAGAACACTCTAGGGTAGGTTTTGGAAAAAAGGAAAATGAAGAAAAGCTTTGAAAAAGCGGTACGGAGTTCGCCGGGTCATCTAGTTGAAATATAAAATTTTCTTAAGTTTGTATTTTCACGTTACCAAAACTAAAGCTGGTATTAAATTTATTAAATCATCATCTTCTTCAGCCTGTCTCAGGACACTGATGAATATAGGCTTTTCCTATTAAAGTAGTTTTTATCAATACTTACTAGTTTTTTTGCCAAAGCCAATTTCCGAAAAGGTTAAGCAGAGGGCTAAAGATATTCTGAGTGACGCAGATAAATGCCATAAAAGCGAAAATTATTTAAGTGCAGATTATATACAAACAGAAATGAATTCACCTTGAAATGAACAGATGCTTCGGTGTCCTGAATACTAAGTAACAACGTCACGTGCTCTATCTGTTACATCTGTTAGGATTAGAAAAATCTAGATATGGGTTGCTCGCGCCCTTTCTAAGCATTGCTTACGCAGCGGCGTAAAGGGTGCGACGGAAACACGGAGCCACACGGTCGCTGTTGTCCGCACAAATAATACATACACAAGCCTTTTTCCGTTTACGTGGAGATGGCGCCTTTTAGCGCCACATCTGTATTTCTTGAAATTTATGTAAATTAAATTGCGATTCACGAATTTCCAGATGTAAGAAGTATAAATGTACATAATTTGACAATATTTTATTCTTCCAGTTGTACGTGTCCAATGATAAAACAAAAGTTATCAATTGAATGACAAAATTTGGCCAAAACGTATAATTTGGGGGTAGTGACTAAGAATTTGAGGATTCCGACAGCGCGGCGCCAGAGACGTGACAGGAAAGTGAGATAATTAAACTAAGTTAAAAGGTCCTTAAATATCCTTAAGGGACGTGTTGTCTTTTTTCTTAGTGAAAACAAAATTTTATTTTGTAATTTGAATTAAAGATTCGAAGTTTTTTTTGAACTGGACTTTTTGATCCCGATGTTATATCTAATATCCGTTATTTATTCTTTGTCAATTTATATTTACAATTTACATTTATTTTGTAATTAATATATTGAGTCAACGTAACTTCACTTCTCTAATTTCAGAGGATGTAGGGAGAGGAGTACAGGATATTCCGTTTATGTCCCACTATGGAATAGGAGGTGAACCTGTTGCCATACACATTACACCACTCTAGACTCTTACCCACTACTGGACACTTTCTGCTGAAAAATCTTAGACAAATCCTACACAATTCGAACTGGGGTTTGAACTCAGGACCTCTTCATCGCGCTTGCTATTACTCGGCAACGAGGCAATCAAAGCAGTCGATTCACGACAGTCGCAGTTATGCAAGCATGGCTTAACATTTCTGCCCCGTTGTACGTACAGTGTGTAGGTAGCAGGATTTAAAAGCGAAGTTCGCTTGCGGAAGTTCATCCACGAACAGACCCCGATGCTCCGTGCTCAAACAGGCGTGCCAGTAATTGCGCCATTTTACAGAAGTGCGTACATTCCCACCGCTGTGCGTGAAATGGAAACGTTCTTTGAGCTTTGTAAAGACAACAGTGTGAGAAAATTGTTTGCATCCTTTCTTCAACCGTCACTAGCGCGAACAAAAACCCATTACAAAACGAACGCTTGAAAGGCGTGTAGGTAGGTACAAGGGAAAATAAAAATGCCTTTTTGCAGGATTTTTAAGAGCATCACTCCTACTGACAGGCTTTTGTCCCAGATAGTGTTAGAGATAAGTTCACGTGAAATAAAGTACAGATGAAGTAATTACTTGGTGATTTCCAGCTACCAATACTTCCGGATAAATACAAATATAATATACAAGAATTACTACTAATTTTGGAGTTATCAATTTAGTTTTTTGAGAAGTTGGTTTGAGACCATCTTTTTTGTTTTGTTTTCATCTTTCATTCATATTTCATTCTTGTTTTGTTTTGTCACCTTTCTTGTTTCGTTTTTGACTAATAAAAAACATTTGTTTTTTTATTAGTCTAAAATATTAACTATATCTTCCTGTCTGTTTCTTGTTGGTTTTTGGTCTAAAGTTGTAACAAGAATGTTTTTATACAGATTTTGTAAGAAAAAAGGCTTAGATATTTCATTTTTAAATTAGAAAGCAATGATTATGTTATAAATTGAAACGATGGTGTCGCGTAATGCTGTCTTCGATATTTCGATATTTATAACATTCGTATGTAAAAAACATCGTGTATGCTGCTTACAAATAGTGTGATTTTGTGTAGTGGTTAAT
>DWEI01006308.1:0-10185 GCA_018245875.1 Mysoria ambigua | reverse complement strand
TAGTGGGACGTAAACGTAACCGGTGAATCGTGGGAATGTTCTGCATTTCTCTGCCTACCCCTTCGGGGATTACAGGCATTAAGTTACGTTACTTAACAAAACTAATTGTAGTTCGTGATGTAAGTTACTCAAATGACATCTGTAAAGGTAAATGTATAAATGTTTAGCGTCTGCTTTTGCTACGTCAAACTGTACGTCGTACTGAGCTGACTTTCGAGTGCGCGATAATAGATGGCGCCACAGGTATACATAGTTAAATAAACAAATGTAACATGCCCGTTATCGAGCGTCCTGTTATATGGTCTATTGCTGGATATATTCGATAGACTCGCCCTATATCCATTGTTGGACTTAAACGTGACTGGTGAAGCGTGTGAGTGACGCTCTTCTGCCTACCACTACGGCGACTACAGGCGGGATGTTACGTTTACGTTTTCCCACAAGTCGATTTTATTCGAAAAGATACTTTATTAAAATATAACTTCTTCGTTTAGGCTGTTTCGACATTGTTGCTATATCAAATATGAGAAGCAAGAAATTTGGTACATTACGTTAGGTACTTTTAATAACTTTATATATAATCTTAAAAGGAATAATTAATAAAAATGTAATCGGATCATCGTATCGATATCGTATGGAGAAAAAATTCAATAAAATAAACGTTGGTAGTCGCATTTTTTTAAAGTCATCCCGTACTTACTGAATTAAACGAGTAACGATAATATTGTATTACGGTACATGTGATGTCTCTGACGTCTGTCAGAATGACAAATAATAATTGACGGTTTCCAACGTCTCGTACGTTGGAATAAAAACTGGTTACATGATGCATTATCGTATAACAAAATGTTCATTTTAAGTTTTCTTTTAACGATTTGACTGTTATCTTTTATGGTTGTAATTAACGTGGTAAACAAATATGGTCATCTGCTGTTGAGTGTTCACTGATGTAGTAAACTTAATGTCACGTTATGTTTACGTCCCTCTATGGAAAAGATGGGCAGGATTTAGGCTCCACAACAAAGAACATTACGGAAAACTGAATGTGAGATTTCCCTTAAGAATTTTTCTGCACCCTCACAATGGTCAATATTATATCTGTATACCGCATATAAGTTTTTATGGCCAGAAAAAAAGTACTCTTTACATAATGAAGTGGAAATATGTTATTATAACAACGTTTCTTCACCTTCATTGAGCATTTTCTCTAATAAAATATTATGTTACATTTATTACAGTAAATACAAATACTTATTACTGTTCTGTACACCTACGTGCAATATAAATCAAAAGGTCACGAATGAAATGAGAGGAATCTCTGAAGCCCAATGAATCCTTTGACATTTAGAATCTCGGCATCTGAATTATTACTAGATATCACCGACGAAATATGTTTTTATTTTATTTTTCGATAATATAAAGCTCAATTGTTTAATACTTATCATTAATCGTAGTCTTTTTTTTACGTAAATAACTCATCCTTCGTGTAGGACATACGAGGCCAATTTTTACCCACCAAAGGACAATCATCAACAAACCTTTTAACGCCACGCTTTCGAAAGTAGATCTACCATCAGAGTGCGAAGACTTGAGACCATAGTCTGCCACGTACTTTAGAACATTACGAAGAGTGTCGAGGCGCGCGGACCTCGCGGCTGACGGTTGCGCCTTGTACGTAAACACGTGTTAAATCGTGTCACCGGCATTAAATATATTTGCGTAGCCGCATTCCGGCTAGCCGATGCGAAAGTGGTTTCAGTTACATGGAATGTATGAAAATTACTCCGCGCGCCGCCCGTTTCTATGACACGAGAATTGTACACTGTGACGTCACGAGCTATTTCCGCGCCAACGTTTATGTTTTAATGCACCTTGTTTACAAATTTCGCATCTATTTATAGATCTATAAATCACACTATCGCGTCACACGTCTGTGTAGGCTATTGAAACAATGAGGAATTTTTTTATATATATGAATGTATGGGGTGTACGGGTAGGATACTGTGTTTTTCTATATTTAAGTTGCTAAAATAGCACGCAGTTTGAACTTTAATCCCGTGTATATACCGGAGTAATGAATGAACTCACCCAGTCCATGGTTGAATGGACATAACAGGCGAATCGTGGGGCCGGTGTCTGCCTACCTCTTCGGGCTATACAAACGTGATGCTAATATTTCTTGTTTGTAGTCGATATCGACCCTTCTGTCATTCCACTGCTGGAACATGGGTCTCCTCTCAGAATGACAGGGTTAAGGACATAGTCTGTCACGTTGGCCAAGCGCGCGTTGGCAGACTTCTTACGCCTTAGAAAACATTTCTTTTTAGAAGTCCAAAGTGTGCAGCTTTTCTCACGATTTTCCTTCACCGTAATAGCAAATGATTTTTTAACTTAAAACGCACATTTGAAAATAAGTGCGCGCTAGGATTTGAACCCGGTCTCCTGAAGTGAGAGGTCGAATTCCAAACCACTAGGCTATCACTGCTGTCCGTATATAGGATGAAAGATAAAATTTCTATGTATTTTCTATTGCATCTTACGTTTACATCTTTTATATGTATAATGATTTGGCACAATAGAGTTGACGACATTAATGCATGGCTTTTATGATATACATACATACGATTAAATTTCAATGTATTCGTATTGTTTATAGCATTACAACATATATATTGTTGATATGCAATATGATGATATATTTAATGATATAGTTTAAAAATGTAACTTCACGCATGTAATCCTTGAAAAGGTAGACAGAATAATGTAGAACGCTCTCACGTTTCACGTTCCAGTTACGTTTACGTCTCTCTATGAAGTAGGTGGTGAGCCTATTGCCTTCGCCAGGCAATTATCCAGTTTCCATCCACTACTAGAAAAACTAAATTAGAAAAATTTAGTTGTGTTTGATCCCGGAGTCGAACCCGGTACCTCTCAATTGGCAGTCGCACTTGCAACCAACTGATGAACAAGGAACTGACCTTTAGTTTAATTAATAATTTATTAAATTAAAAATTTACAGCAGCTTAATTTAAACAATGGATTTTTAACACCAAATAACACCACATAACCCCCATACATCTGAAATGTATTTTTGGACTTCATTTGATTTTCAGTATTGCACTAATAGCAGCCTAATATTTAACATCCCTTAGAACCTATGAAAAAAACTTTTCACAGTAAGTTCAAAAAAGTACACACAAAATCTTCGTAAAAAATACACTTTTAGTAAGATTCAGTACTGATTTAAAAATGAAGAATTCCATTTCTCCGTCATCCACTATGTTGTACCAGTCGCGGAATTCCGAGAACTGCTATGCAGTGACTCCGGAGCGCGGTATTCCTGGAAAATTTAATATTACATTTACCGAGGTCCTTTCGCGTAGCTCTTTTACGGTAACGAGACTTGTTACGCAACATCGAGGAGTAAAGAACGACCTACTTTAAAAGCATCTGGTTTGTATGTCTAGAGAAAAATTATGAATGAAAACATATTGATACACTCCCGCGTGTATGTTTTTAATTATATTGTGAACACACCCGTTACACAGCGGTCTCAGAAGAAATGTTTATGCCCCTCATTTTATTGTTTTAGATGCCATGTTAAGTGACCGTGACCGAACGTCACATAGCCCACGGTATTTTCACCCTTCGAAAGAATACAGTATACGAGAATACAAATATGTTCATGGCAAAAATCTAATAATATTAAGTAAAATTTCTATTTTATTTTTTTATCATATAATTAGTATGTGTAACGAAGCAGTGTAACTAATTTGATTTTTACTGCATGAAGTATTTTCTACAATACCAAATAAATACAAAAACAATAAAATAAAATTGTAATTTGCTTCGTACTATTTCTGATTGCACAATTTTTTTGTATATATGTCCATGTTTATATATAAATATACTATAAAGTTAGGTGGAATATATTATATAGGGAGAGCACTTCAATCATTATACAATAGTGGAGTGCGGTGCATAACGAACGGGCACAGTTTCTAGGAAACTTTGATAGGATGCGAGATTGAATTTTGCTGTAACAAGTTAGGTAGCATCCAATGCGGAGCGCTTGTATAACTTGGAGAGATTCGCTGAATATTTCAAGTGAATTTAGAATAAATTCAAAGTGATTTTAGTTTGTAATTTTTATCATCCATCTTCGTTTTTGTGTTTTTAATATATAGGTGTCTTACTTTTGGTTAGGGAATCTAATACTTAATGCATGTTTTTTATAATACATAGCTGTATACGATGATGTCTATCAACCCGTACTTGACGAGGGCAGCAGACTATGGCCTTAACCCTCTAATTAATTATAATGATGTGTTTTTAACATTAGATGACTATGAATACCGCTGATTTTTACTTTGAAGAAAAACATGAACAGATTTGCATAATGTTGTTCGAGGCGTGTTGGGGTTCTATCAATCTGTACTTGGTTATTATAAGTTACAATTATTACTTTCTCCAATACATACCATATCTAGGTAATAACATGGTTTCCATTCAATATGAGGTGTAAATGTTAATTTATAAGCATCTCAGTTATATCGCATTGTTATACTTATCTGTTATGCTATACTGTGAAGTATATACTTAAACTTTCTCAAGTCTTTCTCTACATTACCCGTTATGTTCTTCTTCAAGTAGCTTCTTCAATGTTGAAAGTGGGCGATCATTAGGGCGACTCGAACCTTGGACGCCGCCGCACAGAACAAGGATTGGGTGCATTTATTATGGCCACTGACGTAGATTTTTCAGCCAAGATGTTCTCGTTTGGCCCACACTTCTTTTGCCTGGTATCTTGGAAATATTTATTGCCAATCTAAACGGGAAAGATTCTTCGATTTGTATATCAGTAAGTTGCCTAATTCAATCAAATTTCATCCACTATTGTATTGTATTGTAAGTTGAGCTTCTAAAGCTTGCACGGTCAGACTTTATATTTCAATTCCTGCCGGAAGCAGATATATATTTCTTAGATCAATGATCAGTTTTCTGTGCAAAAAGTAATGGAGTAGGTGCGGAAATGTACATATGAAATCACAATATAAGTTGACGTCATTTATGTAACGAATTTTAATAAAAATCCGCTTGAAATTGAAAGTGATGTCAACCAACACAATATGCGATGTAATTTCAACTTTAGTGGGACCTCGGTTAGAGTCCTCGCGAGGAAATAACTCTGTTAGCGAACAGTAGTCGTGTAAGGTGTCCAGACGTTTATCTTTATCAGGACACATTTATTTTTCACAATATTTATGTTCATGTTTGCCTTCGTCACAACCGAGATCAGATCAGTTGCAGATTGTTATAGGGCAGCCCAGTTACGATCCCTATATCTACAAGGTAAATTTTACGCAATTACAAGGAATCATTTAAGTACCAGGTATTATAAGTGTATTGGCTATATCTCTATATTTTTCTATTTCGACAAACTGGTAAAGAAACAGCAGTACAAATAACCGCTACCGACTTCTGAAACCGACATTTACGATAGACCGTCTCTTTAGACTTCATATTGTACTGTCGATATTTAACATTATTATTATTATATCACGCCGTGACGTACCCCGCGAGAGACATGCTCTCTTACAGGCTAGATAGAGACCATTGAGTGCACAACATCTCTCCCCTAACAGCCCAGGCGCGGTTCTTCTATATCCATCGTTCTTGGTGCACGCACTTAATAATAATGTCGCGCAATGTCCGCGTTTTCCGATACAGGAGCTGGTCACCCTGTAAACGGCTGTAGGTTACACGTGTGCGCACTGCAGAGCGGGGCCAATACGATGTTGTGCGCACTTCAGTGTGTACTGGGAGTCTCTGTCGAGAGAATTTTAATTGAAGACATACTTTATAACTATTTTAATGATCCGAATTTTTCTTACTAGTATCTCTAGTAGAGGCTCGAAGTCTGGCTTAGTGCTAGCTGTATAGCAATACCTATTTCACCGTGGGCGGAAAAAGAAACGTGGTGAAATATGCGACTGTTTTATACTCCTCTGCCGACTATTTCGAGCATTACTGGCGTAATGTTATGTTTTTATTTTGGATAAATTTATTATATTACAACTTAGCTGAATATTAATGTTAGTATCCTCAACGATAAACTGTAAGTTCAAGCGATTCTTTAATGTATTGCCAATTATTCTTTTTTAATTTAATGACAATTGTGGGCAATTAGTTTCACTGTATCCCCATGATTATTTAGATAATATTTGGTGTTAATCTCCACGCTCGGCATGCGGGTTAGAGAGGTTAGAGATCGTAGTGACAAATAAGTCTGTTGAACACCAATTACGTGCATCCTCATATTCCGGAGTCGGTTGAAGTTATTTTGTTCAAGCAGCTGTCGTTAAACTTTGTCGGAGATCACAAAACGTTAGAAGTCATAAATCTTGCGGATTAAAAGAAACTCGTCATCGACCATTTAAAATAATCGGTAAGAATGTCTTCATATATGTAATCCAAGAAAAAAGAAAATGTTAATAATATAACATATTCGTCTGGTTTTATCTGTAAGGAATGAGACTCAAAATTAAGACGATTTTTCTAAGCTCTAATAAATTTTTTTAACCTAAGCTCATTTCTATATCCAGTTAAATTGACATTCACTCGAACTACCTACATACATATTTCGCTAAAGGTCAACATAAAGGAACTCGCTCTGGAAATGTCCCGGAGCGTGCTCGCAACGCGAAATTGGAAAACATTTTCTCACAATATTCCGACTGCAAATAACTTGATAAGTGCAAAGGTCGCAGTCGCCCCCGCAGCGCGCGGGCGCCTCGTGCCCGGACGCTTGATATTCGTGCGAGCTACGCGCACGGGTAGGCGCGTCACGTGAGGGTACGCAGCCTGTGCGCTGGGTACGAGCTAGCTGGGATGCCGTGGGTGTTAAATATTCAAGTAATATTCATTTAAATCAAGTTAACAGTTTGACATTTGGTAATAGATAAACTTCTTTTCTGCCTCGTTGGTCGTGTTGGTTGCTAGTGCGACTGCCGATCGGGAGGTCTCGGGTGCGAATGGCTCTGAAAAAGTGCCAGGTTTATAGCAATAGGCCCACCACCGGTTCCGTGGAGGGACGTAAACGTAACTGATGAAACATGAGAGTGTCGTACACTCCTCTGCCTATCTCTTGGGGGATTACAGACGGAATGTTACGTACATTGTAACGTAATTTAAGAGATTTTTTTGGGAGCCAAGACTCTCTGTTCCAAATCCTTAATGAGGCTCGGCCTCGATGAGGCAGCGACGGTATCAAGCAGGTAGGAAGCAAATGTTAAATCAATGCTCACGGCGATGAGTCCAAATATTTAGTTTACCAGTTTGTTTCTGTTGTTTGTTGGGCGGGAAAAAAAATAATGATATCTTCCCGTCATGGTGACGCAGCTCAATGTGGGCCTGACGCAACCGCACGTAGATTTGGCAGTCGTTTTACGAGCAGCAGTGGTCAGTACCCGACGTCGGCTCGGCTCGAAACACAACTACGAACCGAGAGCGAAGGCATAAACAACCGGAAACCAAGAGAACGAGGAAATCAAACCAGGCCGTGCCGAGGAGAGGTGTTGGTTTACAGAAAATTTTTACTGTCAGAAAGATCTGCGTTTATTATTATGTTACATTGTAATATGAATAATAATAATAAATATAACATCACGCTTGTGATACGCCGAAGACGTAGACGGGGTAATATAATACATACCCACGTTCTACCATTCACATTTACGTTCCAGCAGGGAATGGAGGTAGAACTATTGTTATACCGGGCACAAATTTAGACGAGTTACTTACTTTGCTCGACTCAGGAATCGAACTGAGGACTTCTCAATAGACGATCACGCTTGTAATCACTCGACCAACGAGACTTCATTTTACAAAGACAGTGTAAATTTGTACAACAGAACCCCCTGAAAAAACTCGCTCGTTTAATTTATGTCGTATCTCACATGAACAGAATACGAAGCGTTATATTCGGGAAAATTCCACGAGCGAGACGCCATCGATCATTTCCACATTGACCCGGGATCCGATCGAATTATGCACCGGAATATTGAATTTCCGCCCACCTAATGGTTTTACGTTCATCGAGTTACGGCTCCGCAGCATGGAAATTTCTACGTGATTTTATAATAAATGTTCAATCTATATATTGTTTACTTAATTTTTAGTAGATTAACGTCGGAATAATTGTGTGTTTTGGTTTTGCGGTTAGCAAATCTGGTAGCCGATGGGGTTGTGGGTTCGATTTTTTTGTACGGATCAAACATTTTAAACTTATTTTTTGATTTCAAGTTAGTTCAAACGTAAAGGATCCGAAGCCCTGTTAGTCGACAATTCTACGATCTAAAAATGTGTGTACTAAGAAATATGTGATAGTTGACGTGCGAATTGTAAATACCTACTATTTCTGTAGAAATAGTGGAATAATCGATGCGAAATGTCTTTATTAAACTCCAATTATTTTTACATTACACCGAGATCAATCCGGAACACCGATTGAATTATGCACCGGTCCACTGAAAATGGGCCAGCCCAGTGGGTTAAGGTTTGTCTTATTATTATCCGCCTCGATTTCCCCCTACCGCCAAGGTTTTAATGGCGTGTTACAGTTTTCTTGGTGGTCTCGAATGTTGTTAAAGACCCGTAAATAAAGCCACTTGCACATAACACCTGTTGTTAATAAATAATATGACAGTTGACGTCTTCGTTGTTGTCTCAGTGATGGTATTGGTTAATAAAATTATTAACCCTTAAAGAAATGTTTAACAGCAATATACTTGATTATATATTTTTTGATTGTATCTTATACGTCTAAAAATTTTGTACGCTTGATTGTTTATTTTGCTTTGATGTTTTCACAATTGGACAATCCTCAGTCGGTTTCCCTCAGAACAAGAAGCTTAAGGCCAGTTTGTCACCGTTTATTTAGTTCGCCCATATCGCAAGCCTTAAAAACACGGGCAATACTTAGGCGTTGGGATGTTAATTTTGAAATGGTCTTCCATTACACAATAACAGTTTGTCTTTGCACATTGCACGCAAGATGTGAACCTAAGACATGCGGAACTGTGCCGCTCACCAGATGCTCTAAACTCGTAGCAGCTATTGGCAAATATTCAAGATTTTGTTAAATTCGGTCCAAACCAGATATTGTATGGTGATGCCAATTTTAGTATGGTGTTGCCAGTAGTACTTATTATCTAGTGATCTTAACTTCAGCTTGTCACTCCTGGGATCTTGGGTGAATCCTTTACAAAGAGTGTAATTAGGTAAATCCTTTAGAAAAATGTGCATTCCAAAATTAAATATTACTTAAGTGTGATTTATAACGGTACATCATAACATTATAAAAATCAACTCTACTTGAGTTTCTCCAAACTATGTTCAAGACGCGTGATGCCAATCTGCACTTGGTCAGAGGGGGAGACTATGGCGTTAATACTCACATCCTGAGAGCAGACCATGTTCCAGAAAGCTGGAATTATAAAAAATGGTTGAAAAACAAAAGACAGCTACAACAATTATTTAATGTAATTCCATGTAGACAGGGCATTGTCGTAATCGATGTAATTGTTTCAATTAATGTGTCACGTTGTCTTCACGATTCTTGTTACCGGACATCCAATCTCCAAATAACAGTCATTAATTGGCAACGGTAATATCCTGAAGTTCGGAAGCTGCCAATGGGCCAGTACAAACGTAGCTTCGCGTCGCTAATGGATCCGGTGTGGTCACCTTGATACCGCTGTAACAGAACAGATTTATCGGCTATTCGGCGAGAATAGAGAAATGTGATGGAAGAAAATGACAATTTTATTGTTTACAGCGATGATTGTTGGCACTGTAACAGTTCTGGAGTTCAGGGTGAAACAATTAGCCATTGTTATGGCGGTGGTAAATAACTGTTAATATTGTATTGTAGTATTGGTAATAAATATTAGTGACGTATTAGGTAAATAAATACGATAGTCCATCTGATATGTAGTATATATGATAGTAGCTATGTAAAATCTATATATGTAGGTATATCAGGGCGTGTAGGTATATCACACGCGCAAATACAGACACGCACACATGCGCACGCGGGACGTAACGTTAACGTAACTTCACGCCTGTAATCCCCGAAGAGGTAGGCAGAGGAATGCAGAACACTCCCACGTTTCACCAGTTACG